>FLSR01001362.1:6184-18563 GCA_900092035.1 Leuciscus waleckii
CGCGTTCTCCTAGAGACTCTGCACACCAAAGCGCACACACATAAGCCGCCTCACAAACAGCTCGTGAGTAACAAATTGCACTTCTTGTGGAGTCTGCACATAAACACAGTCGGTTTTGTCGTAAGTGAACGTAAACAGTTGTGCAACTGCATGTGTATCAGTATTTTGGATCTGTGCATTCGGTCTTAAAGTGACAGCAGCCTAATAATCCTGCTGTTGTCTCTGATTTTTTCTGTCTGTTGATAAACTCATTTCAAGTTACCATTCATAATTGATTGGCACAAATGACTGGAAATGTCTGGATACCGTGTCAAGCTTTGTCCCTCAATATTGCTCAGTGGAAAAGATAAGTTTTTCCTCTCTGTCAATGTTGACAAGGTGAAGTCTTACAAATGCATAATTTGCATAATTTATATTTCAATCACAAAAGCAAATAGTCAACAGACACTTTTCAGGAAAACAACAAAAACAACTTCCTGTGCAGAAGTGATTTGCATGCAAGCAGGTGGAAGATAAATGACAGGCAATCACATACAGGAAAAGAGAGTTGGAAATGAAATGAAACGCAGCGGAAAGGTTCAAGCTCATTTTGCAGCGTGGCAGAAAAGCTAAATGACCCCTGGGGCTTGTGCTCTCTCCTCCACCTCACACTCTTCAACACACCGACGTCAAGTCATCATCACTCGCGATCTCTAATCAGACTGAATAATGAGTGAGAAGGAGAGACCGAGAGAAGGAGAAAGTGCTGATGATATCACCGTTCCGAGGAACTGCTAATGGTTTAGCTCAATGCTTTTATTTCAGGACCCAGACTGTATTAAAGTGTACTGGACCTAGGGCCAAATTTTGAATGAATGAATGAATGCAAGAATGAATGAATGAATGAATGAATGAATGAATGAATGAATGAATGCAAGAATGAATGGATGCAAGAATGAATGGATGCAAGAATGAATAAATAAATGCATGCAAGAATGCATGAATGAATGAATGAATGCTAGAATGAATGCAGGCAAGAATGAATGAATGCAGGAATGAATGCATGCAAGAATGAATGAATGAATGCATGCAAGAATGAATGAATGAATGAATGAATGCAAGAATGAATGGATGCAAGAATGAATAAATAAATGCATGCAAGAATGCATGAATGAATGAATGAATGCAAGAATGAATGCAGGCAAGAATGAATGCATGTAAGAATGAATGAATGAATGAATTAATGAATGCATGCAAGAATGAATGCAGGCAAGAATGAATGCATGTAAGAATGAATGAATGAATGAATTAATGAATGCATGCAAGAATGAATGCAGGCAAGAATGAATGCATGTAAGAATGAATGAATGAATGAATTAATGAATGCATGCAAGAATGAATGCAGGCAAGAATTAATGAATTAATGAATTAATGAATGCATGCAAGAATGAATGCAGGCAAGAATGAATGCATGCAAGAATTAATTAATTAATCTATCCATCCATCACCACTTACTGCTTACTGCTAAAGTTTGAAAATCATATGTACTTAAAAAGGTACCAAAAATAAAACATATAAACTATAAGAAACATGAACATTATGCAAAAAGTCTTCTGACAAAAAGCTGTCGTTGTTGCAAGTTCTTTGAAGAACAAAGAAACACTACACAGAATAAGTGGCAGGTCTCATAGTTCGTATTTACACTCAAAGACTTAATTGTACATGTATTCTGAGATACAGTATCAGACATTTTCTGTTGCCATGGTTATCACTGTCAATCATTGCATTTTCTGATTCAATCCTGCATTTACATACGGTTGTCAATCCAGTGACTTTGCAGTATGTAGCTAGTAGCATGAGAAATAAAACATTTATTCAAATTGTGAATGGGTTATAAGCAACCTTTATAATCACTGAAGCTGTCAATCACTTCAGTGAGAGTTTACTGAGCTCTGAACTCATATAGTCATATGACATACTTTATATTATTACAGAACTCTCACAGAAATACCCATTATAATCAATTAAGCTGTGTAGACTGCACAATGTAACTCTTATTTATGTAGTGTTTGCACGTTGTTAGTTATAATGAAAGGATTCACAAGCGCATAGAACATTATCACAAAATACACTGTGTTCCTAATTTTTTTCATCAGTAAAGATATAGTGACATCATCGTACCGCCAAGCTCTAACTGGACCCAACACATTATAAAAATGACAGCATGAAAAAATTGCAGTCAGCTGTGAATAGCACTGTATTTATTCAGTCTATTTGTTTAGTAATAACTTAAGTGAGGTTAGTTTGAAGTCCTGGCCCTCTCCTTCACAAACAATAGCACCTCAAGACCAAGGACGTCAGCATGGGTGTTTGGATGGACGACACTTCACGTCAGTGAGGACCAAATAAACAATGCAGGACTGCTATTTATAGAGAAGGCAAGAGGGTCGACATCATTTCTGTGTTGTTCCTCTAGAACTGTCAGACAGAAATAAAAAAAAAGTCAAGATGAAGGTGAACAGCGGTATGACATGAAGGTCTCTTAACATTTGTGGAGGGGATTATATGAGTGTGACATTCGCATTAGAGCATCCGAGCTCAGGTTAAAGACAGCCATTTGACATGATCATATACATTTCTCACATATTATCTTATGAAGCATCATAACAACCAATCAGCCATTGCAGTTGTGAAAAAATTTGTGCAAAATGACAATAATATTAACAGAATTTACACTTTAACAAAAAAAAAAAGTTTACTTTTAATTAATTATTTATAATTAATTTTATGTATTTTTTTGTTAATTATTTTATTTTCATCATTTTTATGCATTTTATTTATTATTTAATGTAATTTAATATATTCATTTAATGCCATCTATTTAATACACACACACACACACACACACACATATATATATATATATACATACGCACACCCACACTGAAACACTTGCGACACACACTGAAACACTTGCGACACACACTGAAACACTTGCGAGCTGTTGAATTATTGTAAGTACTGGAGTGAATCTCAAGGAAGGAGAGAAACAGAGTGATAAAGAAAAGCTCTCGGTTCGGCAAGAGAGCAGTCATGTTAAATACTAATACTTCCACTGAAATGTGGAGGACAAACATGTTAAATACGGATATAAAAAATCTAAAAAAATAAAATATGAAATGCTACCTAAATAAAAATGTCTTCTGAATCAATCCATGAGTGGACTAAGAGACATGATAGGATGCAGCCCTGGTTAATTTTTTTTTTTTTAAATAAGAAAAAATATAATAAAATCCAACCATTTTTAAATTAATATTTTTTAATAGGAAAACATTATGATATTTTCTTGAATCTAACAGACTAAAATCCAAGGCAAAGTCAATGCTGATTATGTAGGAAGATAAATAGGTTCTGGAACAGAGCTGATGCTTTTATTATTCAAGATAAGCATCTTGTGAAACCCTTGACTTCAATTTCTTTATTGCAATGATTTTGTGTTGCCAATAAAGAGCGAAGCTCAGAACCTCCTGAAGAGAGTTTTAATTTACACTCTGCAACAGAATCGAATCCCAGAAGAATTTGAGCTTGATCTGTGGAAATTAGTTCTGATGAAAGCAATGGCACATGCAAAAACAACCGCAACGGTACATTCTCCCTGGACTAGAAGAAAAGAAAAAGAAAAAAAGACACAAAAAGAGCCTGAAAACGGCCCCTTTTCTCCCATCAAGATGAAATACAAATTAAATTTAGGGTATGTAGAATTCATAAAAGCTGCTCGAGTGTGTAGTACACCTGCGTGCGTCAATTACTGCCTGTAAAATCAAGCAGACACATCCTAATCCCAAAATATATTCCATCTGTGATTGGTGTTAAGATTCAACATGAGAAGTTCAAGCTCAACGTTGAAAACCGACAGTATGCAGTTGCAAACCAGACAGATCGAATTAGACTAGAGATTAAAAAAAAAAAAGCAGCTCTCTTTCTGTATCCATAGTGGAATTCAATTTAAATGACACATATGATGAGAAAATCGTAGTATAGTGTTCTCACGTAAAGCTGAGAAGTCTTGCATTCAGTTGCCATGAAGTGAAAGGGAGGTTCAGGTCTTGTTTGTTCATAACGCAAGCATCCAGGTTTCAAGTTTTGTCCCAAATCTGCCGATAGCCATTTGTAAATAGACAATGAGGGAGTCGGGACGATACCAGATACCAGTTATGGAGTCAAAGTAATCCGATTTCCAACAAGGAGCAACTAAGGCCTCGTTTACACTGCAGGTCTTGATGCCCAATTCTGATTTGTTATTTGTTTTTTTTGACATATCCGATTCATGCGTTTACACTTGCCATACTATCTGAAACATCGCGCATGCTTAAAGGGTTAAATTATCTTGCACAGATGGGCGGACGTGCAATATGCTTGATGGTAGCTCTGCGATATATGCGAAGTTCGCCAAACATCACCACGATTTTGAGGCAAAGGAGGACGAAAAGTGCCATCATTGATTGCACATATGCTTCAGTTACTGTGTGTGAGAGAGATCTCAGGACTGGTGGGTAGTGTTGCTTTCGTCAACGAAAATTATGACTAAATATCGTCGTCAACGAACCTTTAAATAAAAACGAGACGAAATGTGGTTTACAAAATAAAAACTATGCTAAAATGTCTCTTCATTTTCATTGACCCAAACGAGACGTTATTATTTAGTCGCGTTATTATTATTTTGCAGTATTTCTGTTTCCCGTGGCTCACTTCAGGGGCTGTTTAAACAACTTATTATTCAATGCATTACTTTTATATAGATTTATATATTAAGTTGCTCAAGCAAGTGGTAAAATATTTAACCATGTACTTATATTAAAATCGCAAACATTTTAAATTAAAACTTAAAATTGACATTTTTTGATTTAATACAATAAATCTTTGCATGTCACAAAGAACAGCGCCAGATACGCACTGTTCGAAGTGTGTTGGATGCTACTTTGGCTCAAAGTTTAGGTAGGCTTGATGATCCCTCCCTTAGGACACTCTTTTACGAGGCCATGGCCATCGTTAATAGCCGCCCACTGACCGTAGATGGAATAAATGATTCCAACTCTCTTGAACCTTTAACGCCTAATCATCTAATCCTAATGAAGTCAAAAATTGCTCTTCCACCTCCTGGGAAATTTGAGAGTGAGGATGTATACTGTACAAAGCGATGGCGCCGAGTTCAATATTTGATCGAGCAGTTCTGGAGTCGATGGAAGAGGGAATACCTCCAGAACATTTCCACACGACAGAAGTGGCACGTGGCCCGGCGCAATTTCAAAGTGAATGATGTGGTCATTGTAAAGGAAGATATCCTCCCAAGAAACCAGTGGCAGTTGGGGCGAGTAGTGGAAACCTTTATGGATAGTGATGGCTTAGTGCGAAGAGTCAAAATACGAGTTGGAGAACAGAAATCAGGAAAGCATCAGTTTCCATCTAAACCTTCTGTTATAGAGAGGCCCATTCAAAATTTGGTGCTGCTTCTTGAAAGTGAATAGTCAAAGTATACGTTCACATACATACATGCACAGACAAACATACAAACATGCATAACCCATCATATTAACATAACTCTATGCTTATTTGCACAATTGTCCAATATTGGGATGGTAAGTGGTCTATAAGATCTTAAGAATCATGTATGATTTTTTTTGGTGTTGCAATTATCATGACATGATTGGTGGGAGTGTAAAGGACCACTTTGGAGTTTTAATGTATGCTGTTGATTAAATGAAATATGGGTTGGGTTATTGGTAAAATATTTTTTATTCAACTTATTCAAATAATTCTATATTTTGTATCCGCTTTAATGTTCTTTGTATGTGATTGACCGGAAATGCAGCTCTCTTTCTGTATCCATAGTGGAATTCAATTTAAATGACACATATGATGAGAAAATCGTAGTATAGTGTTCTCACGTAAAGCTGAGAAGTCTTGAATTCAGTTGCCATGAAGTGAAAGGGAGGTTCAGGTCTTGTTTGTTCATAACGCAAGCATCCAGGTTTCAAGTTTTGTCCCAAATCTGCCGATAGCCATTTGTAAAAGACAATGAGGGAGTGGGACGATACCAGATACCAGTTATGGAGTCAAAGTAATCCGATTTCCAACAAGGAGCAACTAAGGCCTCGTTTACACTGCAGGTCTTGATGCCCAATTCTGATTTGTTATTTGTTTTTTTTGACATATCCGATTCATGCGTTTACACTTGCCATACTATCTGAAACATCGCGCATGCTTAAAGGGTTAAATTATCTTGCACAGATGGGCGGACGTGCAATATGCTTGATGGTAGCTCTGCGATATATGCGAAGTTCGCCAAACATCACCACGATTTTGAGGCAAAGGAGGACGAAAAGTGCCATCATTGATTGCACATATGCTTCAGTTACTGTGTGTGAGAGAGATCTCAGGACTGGTGGGTAGTGTTGCTTTCGTCAACGAAAATTATGACTAAATATCGTCGTCAACGAACCTTTAAATAAAAACGAGACCAAATGTGGTTTACAAAATAAAAACTATGCTAAAATGTCTCTTCATTTTCATTGACCCAAACGAGACGTTATTATTTAGTCGCGTTATTATTATTTTGCAGTATTTCTGTTTCCCGTGGCTCACTTCAGGGGCTGTTTAAACAACTTATTATTCAATGCATTACTTTTATATAGATTTATATATTAAGTTGCTCAAGCAAGTGGTAAAATATTTAACCATGTACTTATATTAAAATCGCAAACATTTTAAATTAAAACTTAAAATTGAAATTTTTTTATTTAATACATCTTGCATGTCACAAATAACTTGTTTTTCCACCTCCACGAATGAGACGAGTGTTACTTTTCTGTTCGCTATTTTTGCTATTTTTCCATAGTGGTACACTATATTGACTGGGTTAAATAGAAATGCATTACTAAAAAGTGACTAAAATACAATTTTCATTGACTAAAACTAGACTAAATGTCATCAGTTTTCGTCAACTAAAACTAGACTATGGATAATTCTGACTAAAATAAGACTAAAATGCTCAGACTTTTAGTCGACTGAAACTTGACTAGACTAAAAAGAGTTGAACGTGACTAAAACAATTAAAACTAAAATGACAGCTTGACACAAAGACTAGACTAAAACTTAAATTAAAACAGGCCGCCAAAAACAACACTACTGGTGGGAGCATATTCTGTTTAAATATTGGCTTTAATGAGGAGCGGTCGGTCCGAAATTTTGTTGTGTACAACAATATGTCGTGTCAACGTTTGTTCACATTCCTCTCCTACGACGACACCACGTTTCGTCGGGCCATCCGTCCCTTTGCAGAAGCGCGTCGGGGTTTCTAACGTCATTAAACCGCGGAGACGTCGCCTAATGCCTCAGAAAACCCGATCTGCCTGTTTACATGACAGTCGCATTGGCACATATCCGATTTATTCCCACATATGAATGAGGCCTGAAACCGATCTCGAAATATCCGAATGCATGCGTTTTTTTTCCCTGTTTACACTGTCATAGAACACATCCAATCCGTGTCACATATGAGCTAAATATCGGAATTGGGTCACATTTCACTGACAGTGTAAACGAGGCCTTAACAAACAAACAAACAAACAAAACAAAAAGTTTATTTAACATTTTGTAGCATTATAAAGGACAGCCGTGTTAAAGAAAATAAAGATTGTGTCAGTGTGTCATTATTCACTCAGCGACATACAGGTTTGGGAAAACACAAAGAAAATTTTCCATGGAACATGAAAGTAAAAATTGGGACGAATTTTCAGTCACAACTTCATGTTAATCCACTTGACTTGTGAACTATATTTCATCTCTCACACCAATCTGCATATTAAACGTCACGTTTAGAAATGACAGCCAAAAACCCAGAAGTCCATGCAACTTATGCACAATTTTTAAAGTCTTCAAATTTTTCGTGTGCATATTTTTGTTTGGAATTTGTAGCATGAGTGATGTCACTATGCACTGCTGATGGATGCATGAAAAAAAAAAAAAAATGCATAGAATAATGACAGAATATTTATTTGGGGGTGAACTATTTTTTTGACAAATCACAGAGGCTCTGTTTTATAAAGCCACCAATGGAAAATGCATTTGTTATTGCAACAGCAAACCTCAGAAAATAAAGCACACTCCCATGACGGCGGCGCTATAGTTATTTGCACATTTCAGACACAGTAATTTGGGCTTTGACTGGAGCAAGACAATACCTCACCAAAGCATGATTAAAGGGCATAATCGCCTCAATAATCTTCATCATTTAGTCTAATAGTCCTGTGCTGGGCTCCTATAACAGCAAATAAAAAAAATAATGCGTTTCTAGGAGAGAATGTTTGAATATGGACATGTGGTTGTGTGACACTCAACAAAATTACACAAGGTCAAAGAAAATACAACCCAGATGACATTAAAAACAAGGATAAACATAATTTGTGCTGTTTTACTGACTAAAGACAAAAAGAAACAATCATGTATGCTGAGTGTAAGGCCTAAACCTCCAATTGACCCTTCGCAGGGAGTTTGATTGACAGGCGATCTGATCAATCATAATCCGCCATCCGCAGAATCCACCATTTATGTCCGACAAAGCAGTCAGGAGAGTTAGTAGATTAACGTTGGTGGATTAGAACTTGAAAAACGTGTACTGACGTTTTTCCGCGGTTAAAACAACATTCCTTCTGATGTTCTTTCATGTTTATATGATGCTATAAATGAACTAGAAGGAAGAGATGATCGGTTCACGAGCAGCTTTAACTGAGCGATCTGTCACGACACATTAAAGAGCCACAAAATGGTATTTATTGTTACATTTCTTAAAAAAATGACCAAATTTGAAAGTTGACTTTGTTTCATATTAAAAGTAACCTGGTCTGTCCTGTCTGTCAAGGTGTTGTCAGTGTCCTCTCTCCTCCGCGATGTGTGTTTCACTGTGTGAGAACATGGTGTGTAGAGTGAGAGAGGCGTGGCTTGTCGGACATAGCAACAGTAACTACAGGGGGCGGGTCTTTAAGAACAGTCAATTAAACAAGCAGGCCCTAAATATCTCTACCAAATGTAAGTATTACATTTAATAAGTGCCAAGCAGTGAATCCTATATATGAAACCCTGTATTTATTTTATCTCTGGTTTAAAGCTCCCCTGATAGTATTAGAAATACTGCGAAGCTCAATGTTCGACTCCCTCACACCTGCTTCGGGCAGATGTTCAAAGTAAATCAAGTTTAACCTCAAACCATGTGGCCGTCTCCAGTGGAAGGCATGAAACCTCAGCAGCTGCAGTTCAATATGGTTGAGGGGTTCATCTCATTCGGTTCACACAGAGTTCAGTTATTCACAGGAGTGACGCATTCACACTCTCTTTACTGACAGCTAAACAGATGCACATTTGCTGCTGTTCATACAGATGTTATTACTAAAGTACTTAAATTTGTTTTGTACCTTTACACCGTGTCCTAACCAGAAGCGATGCGATAAGATTCCAGCGACAAATAATGTGTCTGTCCACACTAGACGCGACTGTGAGATGCGTCAAAATCAATCAAAACCCACAGCCAATCAGAACAGCATGTGGGCGGAATCAGCCAATCAGAACAGTGTGTGGGCGGAGTCTCGTGGCGAGTGCACGGCACCAGTGAGTAATCTTGACGGCACTCGCAAGAAAATGGATAAGTAGCTACATAATCAAATTCACAAATATTACACCATTTAAACATTATTAAAAGAATTCCTAGAGACGATCAAAGGCTTAAATCTATGAATCCAGCAACCGTGTTGTTAACCAATGTTAAAGAAAATACATTTAATTCATCCAATATACTGCAACCTGTGCACATTTAAGAGCAGATTCACCTGAAAAAGAAAAAATAATATGCACTCAATATTCAAACAATGACAAGACACACAATGTGCATTCTGGTGCAGGAAGACACAGCGTGCATTTCAATGAGGCCGCTAATGAAAATCAGCCATCAACCTGCAATACATGCACATTACACCAGAGAATTACATTATAGATGTTATTCAGCACTCCGCACGGCTGTTTCTATTCATCGATTTTCCATTCTGAACAAGGAATACGGATGTCAGAGGAATTACAACTCGTATTTGTGCGATTACAAACCTGAAACGGTCGTGTAATAACCACCACTGTTTCTCAACAACTCCCTCTTTCATCCAAACTTACACTTACAATTTCACTGCAAAAACAATGAGTTAAAATGCACAACATGCTTAATCTTTCCTTTCACACAGCAGCAGAAAACGTGCTCTGTGTTTGAACAGTGAATGCTGGGTAATTACTTCACTCCATAAAAGAGCCTTTAAATCATTAAATGTAATCCATTAAAAATCTTGTTTAATGATCGGGATAGTTTAGTCCCATTAATTATGCTAATTGTTAAACGAGACAGGGTAAACAAGAGCTGCAAACAATTCTCTCTTTTTCTTTTCAAATATATTTGGACTTTTACTGTCCCGTAATGTCTTTCATGCAAACATATTTGCGCAGGTAATTGTGTTTAAAGATTAACACGGCTTTAATGAGAGTGGCCTTGTCCATTAAGTAATTCTGTCGCATTTAATGCATAAATAGCAATATAACATCGCTTTATTCTCATTCATTAAATTATGGGAAAAGGGAGGAAAAATAACAATTTTAGCATAAAGCTTAAATGGGTAATATAGCAAAAAATGGGCAAAATAGCTTGTTTTTTGATGATATTATATATCTTAATATTTTGTGAATGCCTCAAGCTTTTTTCTCAAATTAGAAGAAGTTTAATTTAATTTACGAAGAGTTTAATTTAATTTAAGAAGAGTAATATATTTTACATTGAACATACAAAACAAATCTTCTGTATAAATTAAATCGACTATCAAGCTCAAGAATAATTTTCAGTTATTATAATCCAATAATATATAACTATTGTAACTAAAACATTTTCATATGAAAAAGAAAATTCTGTGAACACTGAGTGATGAATCAATTAATTAGTGAATTGATTTGCTGAAACTGACAGTTAGAACTAGTGGTCAACCGATATATCGGCCAATATTTGGCATTTTTGAAATATCGGCATCGCCGATACGTTTTTCTGATTGCCGATGTGTTGGAAGCGCGACTTTTATTTTGACGGGCGGCGCTGAGAACACCAGCGCCTGATCACACAGCGCTCACTCACATTCTCCATCTTCATTAGTTCACGATCTCTGTCAGTCACACATCTAATACTTTGTTAGACAGAACTGGTAAACAAAGAAAGTAAATGCTATGCGAAAAAGTAAAGTGTTGCTTTTATATTATTTGCAACAGAAAAGGCAAACATTCAGGCTAAAATACTTTCTCATTTACCGTCAACACCGAGATGCGTCAAAATCAATCAAAACCCACAGCCAATCAGAACAGCGTGTGGGCGGAGTCTCGCAGCGAGTGCACGGCACCAGAGAGTAATCTTGATGGCACTCGCAAGAAAATGGATAAGTAGCTACATAATATCTATCTATATCTCTATATCTCTATATCTATCTATCTATCTATCTATCTATCTATCTATCTATGTATATATATATATAGGCTTTATATCGGCCATCGGCCACCCTGCTCTCAAAGATATCGGCTTCGGCCATCAAAAAAACTATATTTTGAACAGATTTATGATGAATGAATCAAACTTTCTAATTCGAATGCTGTTTTTGCAACTGAACTTTAAAATCAGAGACACTATTAAAATGACAGTCGGAAAACACTCTAATATTAACAAACCAAAATAAAAAAAGGACAACCAGCTGAATCATATATTATGAATATTCAATATATCACTGAGCCCTACAAAAACAAAAACTTGTCCATTTAATATTTCTACTTATTTGAAATAATAAGCAATTTCTACTTATTCTACTAAATTCGATCAATCAAGTGTAATAAAAGCTTTCTACTCAAACAGAGACACGACCACCTTCTGTGTGTGTTCACAATCACTGCCTCTATTAAAAAACATGCATATTTTGATCATTTTCCACTTCCCATGTAAACAAAGAGACTGCTAATTGATGGAAGTAGTGGTCCCGGATCCCCCTGAGTGACGAAGGTCATCCCGACTCTTCTCGCCCGCCGACGGGGGGAGAACAGCGCCGTTACTCCCTCGCTGCCATTTTTCTTCCCTGACAAAGACTCCATCTGCCACCGAGCCATTTGCAGCCTGCGAGTCAGAATATCAATGATTTCCAAGCATTCTGCGAGTCTGCCTTCACCTTGGCGTCACCTCTACGAGTGTTGGGAAGAGCTGACGGCAGGGATATTCTCCTCAGCACCGCAGGCCAACACTCATCCAACTAAGTGCCGTTTATGCAGCTCCGAGGAGGAGAGAGGATGA
>FLSR01001364.1:0-33285 GCA_900092035.1 Leuciscus waleckii
TCCATCATAATTAAGTTTTTAAGTTTCAAAACAAAAGAGTCATTACTCCGCAAGGCATGGCAGAGGAAGGGGTTTACCTTGCAAGAATACCATATAAACCTGGATCACGACTATCCACCTCTGATACTCAAAAAACGAAGAGAATATTCAGAGATCCGCAAAGTGCTGAAGGAAAATAAAGTTCAGTTCCAGACCCTCTTCCCAGCCAGGCTGCGCGTGAGACACGACGACGGAACCAAAACCTACGATACTGTAGAGGAGGCTTCAGAGGACCTGCGGAGAAGAGGCTACACTGTACGAACAACCACCAGACCTCCGGAGACGCTCATGGAGCAGGTGCAGCGATTATCCTGGAAGAGAGTAGACAGACGAGCGAGGAAGGATACACTCAAAGCCGGACTGGAATCACGCTACAGGGAGAAACTCCGAGCCTTCAGGAGATCACCACCGGCCCCCTCCGGGACCTAAAGGATTTAATCCAAAGTTCGAGGACAACGGAGTTAATTGTGAAATTTCTTGAACTGTATTGTAAACAGTGGTGGAGTTTTATGGCAGGATGGACTGGTTCGTTCGGGACTAACTTTTCATCTTTGAACCTCTTTTTCTTTTTTTTTTTTTCTTTTTTTATGCGACTGTTGCAGGTAAGGGCCTCTCCCTCCGGAATGAGGAGGGGGAATTTTCCCTTCAAGCCTTCTTGGAAGGCTCAACAGGGTCAGGTTAACAGACCCCTACATAGGGAGTCACACGGACAAATTGTTTTCGGTTTTATGTTTATTAATATGTTAGTCGTTCATCCCCTGCCGGTTCTTGCAGGGAGGGGGAAGCGCACAAGATTTCTGAGCGAGATGAAGGGGGGAATCACATAGATGCAAAACAGGTCTTTAAAGATAGCATCATTTAATATAAATGGGGTACTCAATCCAGTTAAGAGGGGGGAAATCTTATCAAAATTAAAGCAGGATAAAATTCAGGTAGCTTTCTTGCAGAGACACACCTTAATGACACTGAACATGCCAAATTGATAAATTCAGGATTTAAACATGTTTACTTTTCTTCCCATGGATCGGGAAGGAGGAGAGGAGTGGCGACTCTGATATCCGGTGCTGTAAATTACGAACACATATCAGAGCATAAGGACACCGAAGGCAGATTTGTTATGACTACGGGCAAAATAGAAGGAATTGTGATGAGTCTCCTTAACGTGTATGTTCCTCCGGGCAGTGACTGGTCCTTTTATAAACATATAGTTGATCTAATGACAACAAAAAGTCAAGGGATTTTAATAAGTGGCGGAGATTTTAATATACGATTAAATCCGAAAATTGACTCATCAAATGGGAAATCTGGCGCCAAAAACATTAACAGAAAATTAAATACGTGGTTACGTGAAGTGGGGATTGTCGACGTGTGGAGAGAGATAAATCCGACGAGCCGAGACTACTCGCATTACTCACCTGCTCACAATGTCTACTCACGCATAGATTACTTCTTTATGCTTAAAGGAGATCTTTGTAAGGTGAATAATTGTGAAATAAAAGCTAGCACTATTTCAGACCACGGTCCCGTTTATATGTCAGTCCATCTGAATAATAAAAAGAAATCAACCCTCTGGAGACTGAACTCAAACATTCTGAATAACCCAGTTATTAAAGATAAACTTAAAAATGAAATTCAGTTGTACTTTGACATTAACGAAAATGAAGAAGTGACCCCACCTATTCTCTGGGATGCATTAAAAGCAGTGATTAGGGGCAAAATAATATCCATATCCTCATATGAGAAAAAAATTAAGGGAGTAAAACTTAAAAAATTGGAAGAAGAATTGAAGACACTACAGAAAGAACATGCAAAGTCTCTCAAAGATGAGAACAAACATAAGATTAAAAAACTAATAAAAGAAATAGATGAAATAAATACTCAAGAAATTCAAAAAAAGCTCCTTTTCACAAAGCAACAATACTATGAGGTAGGTGGGAAATCACTAAAACTTTTATCATATAGTTTAAGAAAACAACAAGCGGATAGAACTATACACAAAATAAGAAACTCTGCAACAAATGAAATAGAAACTAATCTGGAAAAAATCCAGCAGTGTTTCCTGGAATACTATAAAACATTATATTCCCATACGGGCAAAATAGAAGGAATTGTGATGAGTCTCCTTAACGTGTATGTTCCTCCGGGCAGTGACTGGTCCTTTTATAAACATATAGTTGATCTAATGACAACAAAAAGTCAAGGGATTTTAATAAGTGGCGGAGATTTTAATATACGATTAAATCCGAAAATTGACTCATCAAATGGGAAATCTGGCGCCAAAAACATTAACAGAAAATTAAATACGTGGTTGCGTGAAGTGGGGATTGTCGACGTGTGGAGAGAGATAAATCCGACGAGCCGAGACTACTCGCATTACTCACCCGCTCACAATGTCTACTCGCGCATAGATTACTTTTTTATGCTTAAAGGAAATCTTTGTAAGGTGGATAATTGTGAAATATAAGCTAGCACTATTTCAGACCATGGTCCCATTTATATATCAGTCCATCTGAATAATAAAAAGAAATCAACCCTCTGGAGACTGAACTCAAACATTCTGAATAACCCAGTTATTAAAGATAAATTGAAAAATGAAATTCAGTTGTACTTGGATATTAATGATAATGAAGAAGTGACCCCACCTATTCTCTGGGATGCATTAAAAGCGGTGATTAGGGGCAAAATAATAGCCATATCCTCATATGAGAAGAAAATGAAGGGAACAAAACTAAAAAAATGGAGGAAGATTTGAAGAGACTACAGAAAGAACATGCAAAGTCTCTCAAAGTTGAGAACAAACATAAGATTAAAGAACTAAAAAAAGAAATAGATGAAATAAATACTCAGGAAATTCAAAAAAGCTCCTTTTCACAAAACAACAATACTATGAGGTAGGTGGGAAATCACTGAACTTTTATCATATAGGTTAAGAAAACAACAAGCGGATAGACTATTCACAAAATAAGAAACAACGCAACAAATGAAATAGAAACTAGTCTGGAAAAAATACAGCAGTGCTTCCTAAAATACTATAAAACATTATATTCCCAGCCACAGACAAGCAACGTCAATCAGATCGATGCCTTTCTGGCACAAATTATTCTTCCACAGATCACTGATGAACAAAATGAAAAATTAATATCTAAAATAACAAAAGAAGAAATTCAATCAGCAATCAGGAGAATGAAAGGGGGGAAGTCTCCAGGGACTGATGGTTTTACCACAGAATGGTACAAAACAATGCAAGATCAACTAATTCCAACATTATTAAAAACGTTTAATTGGGTTTTAGAAAACAAAAATAGAATTATCGTCCTGTAAGTCTTTTAAATAATGACTACAAACTATTCACCTCCATATTATCTAAAAGAATAGAACTGATATTACCAATATTAATACACAAGGACCAGACTGGCTTTGTCAGACAAAGACAGACCCAAGATAACATCAGGAAAACGCTGCACGTTATGAGACAAATCACACAACAAAAACTGGAGACACTGATATTAAGTTTGGATGCAGAGAAAGCATTCGACTCAGTGAGGTGGTCTTTTTTATATAAAGTACTTTCAAAATTTGGTTTCCATACGATTATAATTGACACATTTGCAGCTCTATACAACAAACCAACGGCTAGAATCAAAATCAATGGAGATCTAACCAGTTCATTCGTTCTGGAAAGAGGAACGAGACAAGGGTGTTGTGCATCGCCGCTCTTCTTTGCCTTGTTTATAGAACCCATGAGTCAACTGATTAGGCAGAGGTTGGATATAAAGGGGGTAACAATGAAATCTGGGGAGCAAAAACTGGCCCTATTTGCTGACGATTTATTGATAAGTATAACACAACCTACTCAGACACTCCCAAAATTGATGAAATTACTAGAGGAATTTGGTCTCATTTCGGGTTATAAAATTAATATCAATAAAATCAAATATTAAAATTGAACTATGACCCACCTTCCTCAATTAGACCATGTACAATTGGAAATGGGAGGCTGAATCCATTAAATATCTGGGTGTTTTATTACCTAGGGACTTCTCAAGATTGTACGACATCAATTACGGCCCATTAAATTCAAAGATAAAATCTGATATACATAGATGGAATGTTATTCCCTTTTTAAGTTTAAGCTCCCGGATAGAATCAATCAGGATGAATATTCTTCCACGGTTACTATACCTTTTTCAGTGTCTGCCAGTCAAAATACCATCTAAGCAATTCTTAGAATGGGACAGACTGATAGCAGGGTATGTGTGGCAAGGGAAAAGGGCCAGAATTAAATTTAAGACACTGCAATTAAGAAAAGAGAAGGGTGGAATGGGCCTTCCTTGCCTACAGGATTACTACCATACAGCCCAACTGAGACCTTTAGTCTGCCTGTGTTCGCCAACATACACTGCAGCATGGAAAGAAATAGAAAGTACGATGTTAAACAGAATCCCAATAACAGCCCTACTAAGTGATAACAAATTATTAGAAGAACAGGAAATCCCGAACGACTCTATAATAAGCAGCTCTCTGAAGTCCTGGCAGACAATGGTCAAAAATTGCAGATTAGGAGAAGCATCAAAAATGATGAGATGGTGTGCCTATGATTCAGACTTTGCTCCAAACAGAATCGATGGCAGATTTAAGATATGGATCTCAAAAGGTTTAACTACTTATTATTCATTTATCCACAAAGGGGCATTCCAGAGTTTTGAAACCCTACAAAAAGACTATGGACTGGGAAAAGATGATTTTTTTAGGTACCTGCAAGTGAGACATCATTTTAATGAAAATCTTAAAGGGGTGTTAGGAACAGATGAGTCAGGGTTCCTGGAAGTATTTTTATCATTAATTAAACCCAGACCAAGCAACAAAATTATCTCCAAATTACACAATATCATACAATTATCTAAGAAAGAGAATACAGAGTACATAAAGAAGAAATGGGAAAGGGAATTGAAAGTGATGATCACACAGGAGAGCTGGGGAAAAATATGTCAATTGCAATGGTTAACAACCGGGTCAAACACATGGCGGGAGTTCTGCTGGAAAAACATTGCAAGATTCTTTATCACACCCATTCAGAAACGATATCAGGGTAGCGGAGATGCCTGTTGGAGACTTTGTGGGTCTAATGGAGCCAACCACTCCCATCTATTCATTACTCATAACATGGTTTTGTTTATCATTTCCCTTGCAGATGAGGTGAATCTTTGGGAGCTGCTGGACAACGATGCAAGTAATGCAAGGAGGAACAAAAGTGCAACATCAGATGCAACCAAAGAGGTCCAGCGCTACATGACCGATTCCCCACTGCAGCGTTCTGCTGACCCTCTTGCCTACTGGTCTACCCACAAAGCAATATATCCTATTTATACCAGCTTTCTAAACTGTTTTTGTGTACTCCTGCATCTCTGTTCCATGCGAGAGGATATTCTCTAAAGCTGGTGAAATTGTTTAAAAAAAAGAAATCGCCTTTCACCAAAGACTGTGGAGAAAATAATATTTCTGAATAAAAACCATACCATTTAAGCACACCCTCTTCCACATTATTTTTTTTTTATTATTAATTAGAGAACATACACTCTAAAAACTGCTGGGTTGAAAACATCCCAAGTTGGGTTATTTTATAACCCAGCTGCTGGGTCAAAAAGGGTCTCACCCAGCGCTGGGTTATTTTAACCCAACCCAGTTGGGTTATTACTTTAACCCAACATGTTGGGTTATGTTTTCTACCCAAAGTTGGGTAGAAATAACTAAATTGTTGGGTTGAACTGACTAAACAATGGGTTGAAGAATACAACCCAAATTATGGGTCATGGGTATCATTTGGATTAAAATGACTTTTTTCAATTAACCTTTGCATTATGAAAGCAACTTGTACAGTTATTTTATAAAATTAAAGATAATATTCAAAACCTTATTCTATCAATGCATGTTTGTATTTCTTATTTACCAATTAAAAGATCTTCAATTGACATGAGTTGGTCTTTAAAAATATATTTATTCATTTCATAAATAATTTACAATTTAAAATCAATTCATTAGCAATTCATTAAACATTTAGTCCAAGTTCATTCATATAGATCATTTACAAATTCGCCCAAAGTGCTGCACAATATCAGAACCAGAGAACACCATTTAAAAACAATAAAAAGTATATAGTTAATAAAACAAACATACAATAGAACAAATATTTAATGCAAGGGATTTAAATGGAATTAAATTGAGCCTGGAGAATTCTGACCTCATTTGCCTCTTGTCCAGGGATTTCAAAGAGCGCTGTTTGGATAAACTCCCAAACTTTGCTGCAAACTTTTGGGTATGCGATGTCAAAAACAAAAAAAGCCTTAAAGCAGACATCTACAGCTCCCAGAAGGGAAGGGTGCTCCAGAGCCGTCCCATTGATGACAACAAAGGCCTGGGAGCACTGATGCCCGTCCCCCAACATGAGTACAAAGGGGTACTCTGTGGGTGCCTTTGTCAGGTATTCCGCCAGGTTAGTTCCAACCTGTAAGAAAAACAACACAAAAGGAAGTTGTTTGAACAGGTCAGGTACTTGTAACAGCAACAGCAATATCACCAGAGTTGCGACACAATTGTATCAGAAAGCAATAATGCTTCGAAACGCTTCATTTGGCCATCACTAGCTGTAGTAAAGCATACAACTAATAATTAGCAAAACAAGCAGTCTTTAGTATAATCCACAAACTAGGAACTCATGAGATGATCAGAATAACCACATTAATACTGACAATACCAGACAACTAAACTGAGGAAGCAGCAGGCTTAAATACATAGAAAAAACAAAGGGAACTAATTAAGAAACACCTGAACTGAATGATTAATCAATAAGTAACCAAGGAGAGTTACTGAGGAAATCAGGCAGGGAAATAGGAATATAGCCAACAGAAACTCAACAAAACAGAACATGATCTTAACAGTTTCATATTGTTATTATAATCCCATGCAGATATCAACCACACACAGAAGTGCTGTACCTTTCATGCTTGTGCACAGCTAAACTACATTATACATTCTAGGTTCAGATTAGTATGCAGTGCTGTACTAACTGCATTAAAAACACAGATTATATGCATTATACATGTTCTTTTACTATATAGTACATAATTTGCAGAATTATTTAAGTACTTGTCATGATGTTCTAAAAGCATAATTTTATTTAAGAAGGGCTTAATGTCTTTGCGGTCAGTTGTATTTATTCTTTAAAGTAAGGTTTTTGTTTTAGCAAGTTTAACACATTGGGCATATGATACTGTTTTTATTGTCATGTTGACCTTTATTTTTTACTTTACAGATGACTGCTCAAGGAACAAGTGCCTGTGATCCAGCCACATCCACTCTCTCTTTAGGTCCAGTAGACTCCAGTGCTGCTGCCCTTAATCTGCCTGCCTCAAAACCAATTCAAGGTAACACTGTACTGACATGCACTATCTATCTATCTATCTATCTATCTGTCTGTCTGTCTGTCTGTCTGTCTTTCTAATTCATCCACATCCACTCTCTCTTTAGGTCCAGTAGACTCCAGTGCTGCTGTAAAAGCCTCTGCTACAGCAGCCAATGTCCTCATCTGTCTGCCTCAAAATTGAACAAAATTCACTACAAGATTAAAGGTAATTCCCTGAATGTTGTTTTTGCTTGCTCATTACAATATTTAACACATTAAATGGGTGGTATAATGACCATTTCACAGGATGGGTTTATGTAAATTTTACCTAAGGAATATTGTGTAGTCCCTACCAGCCATTTGTTGTAGTCTTTAAAAAGCTGTTTCTGTAAAAGCAAACATCTCCCTTTGCTTTGAACTTTGAGCATTGTAACTTTGCAGATGTTGTTTATGCTCAAACAGCAACATTACACACTAACTTAAGTTAAAAAAAGTGAAATCATAATCAACCACCCCTTTAATGTAAATTGATCTCTTATACTTTAGTCAGTTCAAGAATAATTTATGCAATTGCCTTTTATGCTCCCTTTGTTGAAAGTGAAGTTTTTTTTTTTTTTTTTTGCTCCCTTTGTTGAAAGTGAAGTAAAAAAAAAAATTCATATACCATGCTGGTCCTAGCAAAATATGCCTTATGCTCGTGAACCAGAATGCTGGAGTTTTCAGCAGGGAAGATCTGTTTCCATCATTGTACATCAGTATGCCTTTTATCTTCTATCCATCCATCCATACAAGCTTACATAAACATACATACTTCAGTTCTTTTCAAATAGTAATATAATGTTGTATGCTCTCTTCCTAATAGACTGCCCAGTGCATTTAAACCAAGAACACTTTCCAGTTCTAAAAACAATTGGAACAAGAATAGGAAAAAATTTAAGTAACATTGAGTTAATTTTATTTGTATTGTATTTGAGTTTCTGCAAATGATCAGGCAGCTTTGGAATCTAAATAAAAAATAAAAAAAATAATATAGTTATATAATAAAAGTTAATGTTATTTGTTTTAAATTTCAGGGGAAGAAAGAGACAAAGGTGCGCTGGCAGCCTTGCTCTGGCTGGTATGTACTTTTTACATTGATTTCACAGGGACCATAATATTATTATTATTATTATTATTATTATTACTATATTTTTTAGTCTAAGCTGTGCATGCAAAGTTTTCAAGTTAAGCTGTAAATCTGACATAAATATATATATATATATATATATATATAATTCACTTCATTTCAAAACATTATTGAGCTGTATTAATTTGTCTGTGTGCCATGTGCACTCGCATGTTGTCTTGACTTTAACTCATTATTAGTTCATTTTTCCCACTTGCTGTTCTATGTTACCCTCCTCATTTCTTTTCACATGTTTCTCCCTTTGTTCTCACAATTTCTACTTATGTCCTTTGTCCTCCTGTGTGGTTCCCCTGCAGGAGTCCTGACCCATGATGTTTTTGCTAGCCCTGTGCTGAAATGTCAATATCTGTTATAGTCTGGCCAGTGTTTGAGAGAGATGTGTTTTTCCTTATTGGGGAGATTTTTGTTGTTAAATAAAGCTCATTACCCACTCTGTCTCATCTCTACCCACTACCCTGACACTACAGTACATTTATCATCGAAATATGAAGCCGTTTAAATTTATAATTTAGTATGTGTGTGTGTTTTTATATATATACTTTTACATGTTATAGACTGCTGGGGTATTACAGACACATGAAATAATGAAAATATGGTGATGTTAAAAATTCACTAATTTGTTAAAACTCAGATTTTTTTATAGATTTACAATAATTCAATAATTATACTATTATTTATGCATGTGACGCCATTCTTTGTTTTTATAAAAGTATATCACTAATTGAGAATAAAAAAACACTTATAACGTGGCCATTTTGTAAAAAGTTAACAAATAAATCTTATGGTAATTAGACTAAAGTGTACTACATATATCATAGAATGCAGACGTAATGTAATGTAAAACTTATGTATGTTGGTAGCTGTTTTGTGGCAAAACTCGTAACAGGTAAGTGACTGTGTCAAACTGTTATGTGACTGTCAAACATATACTTTAAATTAGGTAAATTACTTTTGCAGACATTCCAGTTCAACATTTTCTGTATTATCCTTAATTTAAATTACAAGTCATGAACCTTAATGTTATTTCATACAAGTATACTAGTACAAATAGCAGTTGAGGCTTCAGGTTACGGTTAGGGTTTCATGCATCAACCATAAGGGCATTCAAGAGGGAACTTAGTTTGACTTAAGCACTTTGGTTTCTAAAATCTCTCCAGTTCAAATCTCGATAATTCATACAGGAACAGCATGCAACAGCTAACCTGCAAAAGCCTTTAACTTTCCCAAAATCCTTAATCCAAGTATTTATGTCAATGAACATGTATGTGCCAACATCTTCATGAAATATTGTGAGAAACTGGTCCAACAACTTATCAAAGTCAGTCTAAGCTACCTTTGATCTATTCCAGTTCCTTGCAGAGCAAATAGGTCTAAGGAGATGTTGTTGTTACTGCGCAACCTGGGACATCAAGTGACTTTTATGAGGATGCTCTACTTTAACTCTGCCTTTAATGCAGTCATTCTGGGCAGATAGGTCACAAAATGTTCCGAATTAGGCTTTCCGCAATCCATTTGTCATTGGATCAAGGAAGTTTTGACAAATTGCCCTCAGACTGTTAGACTGGGCCATCAGCCCTCACACTCAGCAAGGGCATCCCACAAGGTTGTGTGCTGAGTCCCCTCTTTATGCTCTCTATACTTACGACTGTGTCTCCACTCAAACCACAAACATCTTTCTTACGTTTGCTAATGATACAACTTATAGGGATGAAGTCCAAAAACTGGCACAGTGGTGTTCAGACTACAATCTCACACTGAACTCTTCAAAAACAAAAGAACTCATGATACATTTCAGGAAGAGCAGTGCAGTTATTGCGTCTTTACAGATTAATGAAAAGATGCACATAGATCACTGTATTTCTGTTTGTCTTTAATGTTATATTATTTTGGAATTTCCCCAAATCCTAATACAAGACCACTTTGTCTATGTGCATCTTTTCATCTGGATGTATGTTTAAGAGATCTGCAGCGATACCTGTGCCCAGGAACCTAAAAACAGGGACAATTTCTAACCATGTCCCAATTAATCTGTAAAGACGCAATAACTGCACTGCTCTTCCTGAAGTACTCAAATACTGACCAAGTACTCTTCTTGGTCAGTACCCAGATAGGACATGTAGCTATACAACTCTGAGTTCAGAGTTGTATAGCTATGTCCTATCTGGGTACTGACCAATTATGAGTTGACAAACCTTTGCACCTCACCCACCCTATGTTTAATGTTTTATGTCATAATGGGTGCACACTAATCTCAAAATAAACAACATAAAAGTTGTTATTGTTTAGATGTTAAAACCACTAAATTAATGATCACATTGCACCGACTGACCGAAATTAAATTGAAGTGTTTAACATTGAAATATCAAACATACAAGATTAGCATTTGACATGGATGAGAATGAAGTGGCGACTGATTGGTTTATCCTCACTAGCGCTGGAAAAAGTAACAGAAATCACGTGACAAATAAATACGGTTAGACGCTGGAAGATAACGTCATAAAGGATTTATTAGTAATACTTAATGTGTGTGTATGTGTATAATCCAGTGAGATTTGTGTATGCACAAGGAATCTGACAACAGCCAGGATGATCTGATCTTGCAGGAAGGTTTCTTCAAGCATCTTGGAGACGTTCCCGCAGTTCTTCTGGATTTAGTTTGTCTCAGTTTTTTTCTGATTCTTACTGTAATCACAGACGGACTCGGTGATGGTGAGATCAGATCATCCTAGCTGTTGTCAGACTCCTTGTGCATACACAAATCTCACTGGATTATTACAATTAATGGCAAAAAGAATGTTTGGAAATGTAATCTGATATTTCCTACTGACATACTACAGCAAAATATATAAATAACAACTGACTTAAAACTTCAAAAATCTAATAGCTTGTAGTAGGAAAGTATAACATACTACCTACTGTAAATTTCACAGAAAAATCAGTTGTCACTCAAACAAACTTCAATTATAGCTGTTTTCTTAATGAATGCACAAACAAGTAGATATGGACACTTTTTTTTATTTTTTTTATTTAACAACGTTTAACATTATTGTCGTTCCGAAATAATCTTCTCATCAACACAAAATAAAAATATTTCTCAAAACACTTCCCGTACCTTCCCCAATCCCAGCAAGCCACTGTAGGATACATGTCTGTGAATCCCATTGGAAAAGAGAAAGAAAAAAATAACAAAATGGATAACTTCATGTCAGCTTCTTAATGCCCCTTCCTACTCAGTAAATCTTTTTGTCTCCTGCGGTACAAGCAGGTAAATGCACACATGCAGACACAGAGAAGGACATATTTACCGGTATGTGTGTATAAAACAAAAAAAAAGAAAGAAGTGAGAGCAAGGAAACAGAAATACGGAGAAAGAGAAAGGGAGAATAGAGCGAGAGAGACAAATAACATGCAAGTATTCAGCATGTTATTTATATTAATAATTACAGCAGAAGTTAGTCATCTTCATCAGAGCTCTGATCAGTACTGCTTGAGTAAAGGGCTTCCAGGTGTTCTGGCCAGCTTCCATATTCACATTCTTCAACAGCAATGTGTTGCGTGATGCTGTCTATTGCTTGATAACTTATTTTAACAGTGTAATTTTCTCTGCAACACACACCGAAGTCCTTGTATCCCATCCTCTGGAAGATTCCAGGGGTTAACTATAAAACAAAAGCAAAAATCACAATTAAGTTAACATTTCATGTGGGGTCAGTGTGATTATGAAATAATATATTTTTTAAATTGACAAAAACAATTGTAGGTTCTTACCACCTGAAATGATGCTATCAAGCAAACTGTTCAGTTTCTGTTCCTGACTTCTTAGATAAAGCCAGTGCTGCTTTGCTTTCTTTCTTCTTCCTCTAGTCGTTGAATTATAGCATCACCTTGTCAAAGACTTTCTTCTTTGTTAAGAGGTTGACATCATCTACATAATACAGGTAAATCATGTAAATGAAAAGACATATTGACTAAATATTTTAATGTGAATACCTATGCTATGCATCATTGACCTTGTACTGTTAGCTGCCAGGGGAAAACATAGTCATTTTGAAGGACCTCCTCGACAGACACAATCTTAGTGGGAGCGTCAGCAAGGGCATTGTGCTGCTCAATTGCAGAAGCCAGCTTCTTTCTCTCCTCGTTTATTTTTCTTCTTATTTTATTTCGTCCTTTGTTTGTGGCTGAAACATAATGAATTGACATTGGACATTTTGTATATTACTATTCGTTACTGTCAACGACAATAACAGTAGCAGTAGTAGTATTAATAATAACAAAGAAGACGAAGAAGTTTAAATATTTAAAATACCAGTGTGTCTGTAAAGACGATGCTGTCGTTGTTTAATGCACAAAGATAATTCTTCTATTGTGTTCCTTATTGGCTGAATTGTAGCATCACGGTCCCTTGCTTTAAAAAAAGAAAAAAGACATCTCATTTTAATCAATTAAAAAAACTGCTTGATCAATCACAAGTTATAGCACAATGCAGTGATAGTGTTTTGCAATTGTACACTGAATGACAGTATTAATGTATTTATTGTAGCTGTTACATACAGTACTAGTGTGGGCCCACTCCTGTACATCTGTGACCCACTGATTGAGTACGCCATCATCTACAGCCAGTTCTGTTTTCATTTCATGTAGGCTTTCAGTCTCTTTTATGAGATTCTGCTGAGTCTGAAACATACAAACCAGTAAACAGTGAGTTAGTTACAATAGCAAGAGTATGTGATTAGTTGGTTTTCTGCATAAATGGATTAAAAAAAAAAACTCATCTTCATGAAAGCCAAAACCATAGGCAAATCAAATGTGCTTATAATTAAAAATATATAATTTTTCATGTTTTCAAATACTAATCAAATTGAATGTCTCATTAAACATTCTCAGAGCCATGGCAAAAGTTAAATTGCAAAGAAAATGTGTTAAACCTTCATCAACCAAGAGTTTCCAGTGGCCGTGAATTAGATCTGCACAACATTCAGGAAGGACTTTGGACCACTCTTCCTTATAGAACTGCTTCATCTCAGCTATGTTTTAGGATATCTGGTCTGAGTAGCTCTCTAGAGGTCATTGCACAGCACATCTATCGGTTTACAATCTGGACTGCCGATAACCAATTCCAACTGCAATTAGCTTTTGTTGAGGGTTTCACATATATTTTTTCAAACTATGATCTGAATATTTGAAAGGTATAATCAATATGTAGAGCAATTCAATAATTTGATCAATTTAATAATGTGTCTGTCTATAATTTTGAATTAGATGTAGACATCAACCCAGAAAATCAACTAATTCAAGTACTTTCTGGCACTTTAGAAGAGATTGATGCTTCACATTTAACACAGATAATAAAGATTAATATAAATGAACATTGCCTTTTGGTATCTTGTGCAAAGAGTTTGGCACATATTTTGAACCTTCATTTTGTTGCAATGTGAGCAAATCTGTGCGTCCTGCAATCAAAACAAACAAATTTAATATATACACCAAACAACAAAGTCTCATACTTATTTTGGTACATGTTACTAGAAAAGTGAAATATTTGGAAAATAGGTATTGAGGGCCATATTACAAATAAACATACTAACCTGCTTTGGACATGAACTTAGTGCTTATACCAATCCTTGATAAAAAGCTATTCGCTTGTTCTACTTCTTCCCTCATGGTATATGCAGCACCCGTTTGAAAGCTTCCACTCCATTTGATCTATTTAGTGAGAAATGTTTAGTACACGCAGGCTTTATCAGGATATAAAACAACATTTAAAGAGGCAATACGAACACATTGGTGTAATATACCTCACATTTTATGCCATGTACTTTCGCATGCATAACAGAGAGGAATGGCTTCATGTTCAGAAGATTTCTCAGTTCTGGGCAGGCTTGGCAAACTTTGATCAAGTATGGCCAGTATTTGCACTTGATGTCAGCACAAAATAAAGTTGCATTTTCTGTGCAGAGTTCTTTCTGCAAGTACAAAGGATATGCAAAGATCTCTCCTCTGAACATATTGAGTGCCCTCAAAAGAACACCATACCGACAGACAGCGACTTCAATGCCCTCCTCATCCAGTTTACTGCTGGTCTTTCTGGAAAACTCTTTGGCAGCTGCAAACTCTGCAGATCCACAAACACCTTTGCCTCCCACCTACATGACATGCAAGATAAAACCAAAAAACAGGCATTTGGGATAGACAGAAAAAACAAGCTGATAGGCTTGATTCATAAAATGTGTACACATTTTATATGTGAAATCAGTGTATAAAACTTTTCACAAACAAATCATGAAATCATACTGTGTACTTGCAAGCAACCTGAGGCAGTGTAGTACACTTACGTGTTGTACTTTTTCGCGGATATATTGAACAAAAGAGGAAACATCATCATCTTTGCAAAGAAACAACCCTTCGAAGTACCCAGAGCCCTCTGAACTAATAAAACGAAATTAGATTGTCGTTTAAAAATCAGATCTAAAAACATTATGAACACAAACTTACGAAAAAAAGATTTCAGGATAAGTCAAAGAATTGTTGTGACAATAATAGAAAGAACAAAACTGTCCTTTGAAACATTCTGCTCCAAGGTCTTTGTATTAGTGACACAAGACATTAAGTCATAATAGTATAAAAAATGATTAAAAATTATAATAATTTTAATACAATTATTTATTGCCATACAAAAAGTAAAAGTCAACCCATAATAACAACAACAACAACAACACACTTACTACCCCGCCTTTTTGAACGGTGAAGTTTTCTGTTGCCATCCACAGCAACTGCCAGCATTAGAGGGGTACAAGCTGGGTACGTGAAATGTTGTTCACTGCAGATCTTGTCAACCTCATAACGGCAGATGGACCATTCGAAAAAGCTCTTCAAAAACGCATCACCACATAAAGTGCCATTCTAGTTAAAGATACATAGAAATATTATAATGAACTAGCCTAGAATTGTGTGTCTTCTCCATATTTACTATCTTCTATAAGTTAGATATACTGATCATCAATAACATCAGAATAACATTATGTAGGTCCTCCTTGTACAACCAAAATAGCACAAAAAAAAGGCATTCTACAGTGCTATTATTTTCCGTTCACAATTGTACAAAACAGTTACCATAGACGTTGCCAGTTTGAACCAGTCTGACAATTGTTATCTGTCGTCAAGGTGTTTTTAATGGTGCTTCTCACTGCTTTTTTTTTTTTTATTATTATTTTTTAGCCCAGGAGTTCAGCAGTTTTTAACATTTGGATCATTGATGTTAACAAAATATGTATTTTGGTTTGTCAGATCACAAGTGATCGATGATAAATACAGGTGTAACCGGGGTCTAAAATGTTTAGAGCTTGTCCACTTTTGACCACTTCCAGAGGTAGTTGAAAACACATTCGACGTAAATGTACATAAGTATATGGGCTATATATAGTATATAAAGCCTATATCCATTCCACTCTAAAGAAATCAGGACAGAAGTGGTTGAAAGTGGACAAGAGGCGGATTAAAAAACAGGTGTAAATAGGAATGTGTCTCCCTCATCTACTTGTGATCCAGTAAACCAAAACGCTTCTTAAAACCAGGTGTAAACAGCGCCATACACTGTTCATCTCCTGGCATTTCTGACTGCAGTTCTGAAGACAGAAATGCTTTGCAACCATGAGGTTGGAAATCAACAATAATAGTATGAGATGAGTAAATGTATGAGAAAGGTACGTCTTCATGTCAAGCATTCTTATGAATGCTAAACGAGACAATCCTGGAGCAGCCATTTCAAGTCTTTGAAGGACATGAAGACTTCCTCATCGTAATTGTGCAAAAGTTCAGGGTTGCAGGCCAGTAGCCACTCTTCTGCAATTTGAACACACCTGGCATCCATGTTTCTCTGCATTTCTCACAGTGCAGATTGGGCAATGACAGGTCGTAGCGACCTGTAAAATAATTGTCAGTAAATTACATTTAATAATAAAGTATGATGACAAAATGCAAATGATCCAAACCCAAACTCACACTTTTAAAAATTGTAAAAAAATAAAATATTTGTATACTATTGTAAGGGGAGGACATTAACCACAAGATCCAGTCAGACCTGTCCAGTGCAGATGTTTTGTCTTGTATGGCATTATAATTATTACATAATAAAACGTTATTAGTGTGACATTTGTTTTAGCAGGGCAGGGTTAGAACAGGCAGAAGTTTTTTTTTCTTTTGGTTTAAATGCAGCAGGCACAGAGTATAATTAATTCAGCAGTTTAAAATGAAATAAGACTCAGCACTGATTCTGATTTTGCCAATGACTTAACTTGTTTGTCTTCTCTAGACAAGGATGTTCCAAACAAATGATGCAAATCAGGTGCTGATATTATAGATACTATATCCTCAAAGATGTGCTTGTAAAGCAAACCAACATGTTGGTTTAAAATCAACCAACATAAATACACAAATTGGCTTCTACAGTACATGTGGTGGACCTTAATGAAGCAAAAATAATAATTGGTAAATAGTACCAAGGACATTTTTAAAAAGTAGAAACATATATTATAATTCTTCAATTAATACACATGCATGCTAAAAGGCAGATTTTAGTATCTGCTCAATCATTCACTCACCCTTCATGTTAACTAAAGTAATGGCCTTCCCTACACCAACACAGTACATTTCCTCTCCACAATTGCATATATTCTTAGGTAGTGCCATTGGTAAGAGTCGATCTACGATAAAAAAAATAAAACATGTTTCAATTCACAACTTTACAAGTTCAATAAAAACAAAGACAGCTTGTAGTTATGTGACATCCTAAGAAATACATTTAAAAAGATTATATAAATGGGTACATCCGCCCCGGCTTCGCTTTGGATCCGCGAATGAGCCGCATATCCCATATGAGCATCGTATCCGGCCCGGGTCCGTTTTGGACCCGTTCATAAAATTCCGTCTGCAATGCCACTTTTTCCCCCACACTGCCTGATTACATCCTCCTCATCCCAAATTAATGCAATGAATCCAGTTTGTGAACGTGATTGCACTGTTCCTTGTTAAAGATGTCAGGAGGAGAAAGGCTGTGAAATCCGTGTCTACGTGGGTTTTGGTATATATAGGCTACATGCATTACATTTGGCTGACGCATGTTTAACCAAAGCGACTAACAACATGGTAGCCTACACAGTTTGCTGTTTAAGGCAATTCTCTCAACAATTAAATTAAAAAAAAGGTAGAGTACAATAAGAATAAGTGCATCAGTGAGTGCTGTTTTTAAACAGTCGAGTGTCAGTTCTAAATGCTAATCAGCAAGACTAGTTGTATGTAGTGCTACGAGAGGAGATGTTCTCTGATTATAAATAGGCTACAGGCCAATGGAATTTGTAAAGGGCATGGTCTCTGAATTGGAAAACAATGTGTAGCCTGCGACAGACTATTTAAATTAAAACTGAAACAATTTGAAAGAAATAAAACATTTCATTTAACAAAAAAACACATAAACATAAGTAGCCTAATCATCGGCCTCAGCCTGGTTAGACCAGTTGGTCAGGCGCCTCCTCGCCGCACCACGGTCGCAGCCAAGTTAAACCATCTTATGGCATAACGTTGAATGTCTGTGGCTGTGGCTGTGTGACACAAACCATTTGCACGCAAAGCACCTGTAAGCACAAAATGAGGTTTTAAATTCAGCATGCATTTGGTAGGCTACTTATGACTTAAAGGGATAGTTCACTTTGAAATTAAATTTTGGTATGTTTTAGCTTACCTCAAGGGCATCCAAGATGTAGGTGTCTTTTTTTCCGCAGTCCTTTCAATTTTGATATTTTTAGGTCAACCGTTCTTGTCTGTCAGTCATATAATGTAGGTTTATGGTCACCACCTCAAAGAGCATGCACAGAGTCCAAATTAAAACAATTCCCCATCGTAAGTACACATTGATGGCCTAAGACACGAAACGAGCGGTTTGTGTGAGAAAATTAACAGTATTTATATAGTTATCTCTTGAACACAGCCACGTCCAAGTGATCTGAGGGCGCGCACGCATCTTGCTGTGTGACGTGTGCGCAGACTGGTGCATAGATATATACACTAGATGTCGCCTTGGCTACGGTTTCTTTCCAATGAATGGTCTATGGTCTATGGCTTATGTGTTTTTTTGTGGTGGAGAAATAGAAACATTTATATGTAGGGATATTTCCATTTTTTTCTTATTTGAAATTATTAGGACATGAATACTCTCTGACTCTTACTTTCACAGAGCTCTGGACTATTTGCAGGGAGTTGGTGACTTGTCCCAGCAGATGACCCGGATTTGGACCTCTTTGGGGGTCGGTAGTCCTCCTCTAAATCAGTGTCACCAAAGAAATGTCTGTTTAAATAAAAAAAAAGATCTTTATCTATATGCAAATCAACATTTAAAGGAGACAGAGAATGGTTGAACAGGGCATTGATCTCTGTTCTGTGTTATGTGACTGAGAGAATGGCTCAGGCTCAATGTCCGCCCTTACAGACTCATAGACCTAAATGCACGTTCACGCTAAGTTCACGAGAGTTTAGGGTGTCTTGCTGTCTCGGTTGCACACTTCACCCTGTCCCATCATGCAAACAGCACGGTGAGCACTCACAGCCTGGCAAAACTCATTCACTTTACAGCGTGAGTCAGTTATGTCGATGAGGGCTCAGGGCTTAAGTCTCAGGGAGGACATTGAAACTCCGCCAGTAAGATGTATTTTTGGTGGAGATTTCTAAAGCAGAAATTTACATGAAACAGTGGTTCAGAATGTCCAGCATTCGTATGTTCTTGTATGCAGATAAACTAACAAATATAAGGTTAAACTGTTTTTTGATTTTGTCTTTTTTTTCATATAAAAGTATATGGTGTTAGTGTTTGCATGTGTAACATGAAGGAAAAACACTGACTTCGCTGTTGTTCTCCTTCTCCCAGGCCGTTCCTGTTCATCCTTAGTTTGGAGGTCCGAGGTGCTACATGTCAGAGCCTTCTTCAGGATTTGACGTGCCTCCATGTAAGTATCTGAAAGGTAAACATGGAGCTTGACATGAGTCTTAAAGGAACATGCCACCATTTTATGAAATTAATTATTCACGGTCTCCCCTACAGTTAGATAAGTGCGCAAAAAATGTTTTGTCTCCGTGCATGCATTGTCTTAGTCCGGCAGCGCCCCCGCTAGCATAGCATGCACGGTGACAAAAAAGTTTTTGCTCACTTATCTTACTCAAGGGGAGACCGTGAATAACCCAATTTCATAAAACTGTGGCATATTCTTTTAAATAGTGGTGGTAGTGGATTTCTAGGTGTAGGATTTGTAAAAAACACTTTGCCAAGAAACAACTTTGAGATTTGGCATACCAGATGATTTGATGATTCTGACATCATGTGTCTGCCAGTCATCCTCTGGCTCCTCTCCATGTTTTACTGCCCTATTTATTCTTTCATCACTGTTATAAGTTGGCCATGATGCACAACCATCCTCGTACCAGCTTTGGGGCACCACTGCTACGGTTTTATTGGTGACAAATTCAACTACATGGAACATCCTTAATGGAGAAGACAAGAAAAGAAACAAGTGTGAACGCACAGTTATTCTGAGTCATAGTAAAAGATCTAGTGGAAAAAGCTTTGACATTTTGTTTTTATTGATTTTGATAAAATAGGGGCTCATGTGAAGTGTCAACTTGCACAACACTGATGCAGCCACTGCCAGCAAGTCAAACTTTGGTCAGTCCTCAGACCCTTATCTAAACAAGTCGTGCTATGATTATGATTGGTACTAAAACAATGAACAAAAACTATCAATTAATGTTAATGTAATGAAGTAATTAACTAATTAATGTCTGAACTAATAAACTGATTGAAATCATTTTTTTCATGTTAATGCAAGAGAGGAAAGGCCACAAAACCTTCCCTGTCGGGCAGGGCGACACATTTCCCATCAAGCTCTGAAACATTGGCAGCCTTGATGATCTCAGATTTTTCTGAAATGATGTAAATATTCAGTGTATCCGAGCTAAATGGGTAACTAAAGAACAATGACTTCATTCTATATTCCTTATATATTGCATATATATATATTGCACGAATTTTTACTTCTGACAGATGACGAATGATCTGTGCCAAAGGATATTCCGGTTTTCTAACCAGTTTTTTAATCTTCTGCAGATCATTTTCATATGGGAAGGCAGAGAAGGAGTAAAGGCGACCATGCTGCTGAACTTCACCTGCCAGATGGGTTATGCAGTGTACATTATACACAACGTGGTGTCTCCCATAAAGTGTAGCAAAGTGCTGCACAAACGACTTCAGTAAAGTGTCAGCATAATCAGTGAGGTAGGAAAATGTTGGGCTTGCTAAGATGGAGATGCCAGAGAAGAGAAGCATACAATTCTGATACAGGTCTTTGTCCAGAAAACTGGCCAGCATTACAGGTCCAGTGTACAAAAGAAATTGTCTTAGCTCAGTAGCCTTCCAGCGATCCAATTCTCTAAGAGATCGAGGCTTTCTGGCAAACTCCACCGGAATATAAAGCCTCATGGATACCAATTTAGCTGACATTTGTTCCACTATAGTTGCAGGGACACGGACAGTCAGAGGACCACGAAGCCACATATTGAGCAAGCGCCTACGATACCTAAGCACACAAGGTGAATGTAATCTAGGGGAAACTGTGACACCATGCCAACCCCAGTACCCTCAAATGCATGTGGCCCCTCATGGTGATGTATCTCATCTAACCTGTCATTGAAAGACTCATCCGTCACTGAGATAAGTGCAGCTTTCATGGACAGATAGGGTTTAAGGAGGAGCTTTTGGGAAAAGGAGGAGCTTTAAACAAGCTACTGCTACGCTGCCAAGACCTGGGCCATACATCCTGCAGTGCGTTTTTCATGGGGGAAAATAGGATCTATTTTGGGTGATGCGTCCATGTGGCATTCCAACACACATAAATTAAAATGCAAAATGTCCTGTGTACACGCGGCCCTTGCCTGAAAATAGCCATTGGGGAAAGATTCAAAAATACTCAAAATGCTTGAAAGGTCAAAACATAATTCCAGCTATGTTTTTAATGAGGGAACAACATTGTAACATGCTTAAAAGCTCTAAAAAGTAGATTTTTCCATAATGCCCCCTTTGACGCAGCCTTGCCGCGGCATGTTCACAACTAGTCAGCCACATTTCACGGTCACAAGAAGATGATACGATAGTAAAAAGTACTTACAACTGTTGATGCTCTCTCACATTTTTTGTGGTGACTTCGTAGAATTCGTACTCTTCGTTTTAATTGCACCAATGCACTTTTTTGATCCATTTTCTTTTGCTCCTGAACTGAGGACAATTGCTTCATGCTCGCTCGGTAACTTTCTCGTGTAACAAATACTGCGCTCTGATTGGATAATTACCATGCAGTGCAAAAGTGTTGTGATTGGTCGAGTCCACCTGCATTGCACAGTTTTTTAGTTTTTTTAGTTTTTTTTTTAAGTGAGCTTCTACTATCAGTCAGATTAGATATACTGCAAGTGTTAAACCAATAGACTATACAACATACTGTTTTGACTCGTTTTACATAAACGAGGTGACCTGATAAATATGTTACACTTTTTAAGATTGATTTGTTAAAATACTAAAGAAATATGTTATATATTATCCAGGACTAAATCCCTCTAGATTTTTAGTTGTGATATTATATGCACAGTGACAGTGACAGGAAGTTTTCTGCAGCCTGCTCGCGGAGCGCTCTGATTGGCCGATCCTGAAAGGGGCCTCTCAAAATGAAACATTGTTCAAACTGGGCTGGAGCTGCAGGTGCAGGCTCTAGTCAACTCAGGATGAGCTGAAAATCCACAATCACAAACATCTCTGTATGTAGTGTTAGATTGAATTGAATTGAGTTGTTCACATAATTATAAATAGTATAGTTAATTATAAATAATTATAAATAACATAATTATAAATAGTTAGTGTTAGATTGAATTGAATTGAGTTGTTCACATAATTATAAATATAATTACAACTTAACTTTTTTACAGACAATTTTTTAAGTTATATTAAAATAAACAGATAGAATTATTTCTGAAAGATTGGATTTTTGCCTTTAAAAAAATCACATAATGCATCAAGTGTACCTCTCTTCAATTCCAGTATTTAACACTTGGAGTCTATTTTGTAGTTTGTTTTGGATGAACAAGAGTGGTGGACAAAGAAATTTTGACAATGGTTCCTGTCTCGACTTTTTGACTATTTTAGAATTGCCCATGACCGCTTTAGAATGGGAGTCTATGGCCATGCACAAACATGCCCTTAAAATATCCCTTAATGTTCGTTTTCAAAACTGTGCAACTCACCGAGTGGTTAGTGGTGTTCGTTGATGTTCCAAAACAAGTAGCGTAGCGAAATACAGTTTCTGTCGTGTTTTATTTGGCATTTTGTAAAATCCATTGATTTCCGTTGGAGGACTCATTGCTCGTTGATATTACTGCGCTACCGGAAACGGAAAGGGGGCTGTTTACATTTGGTTGTAGTCTTTTAGGTCTTTTCGCTCGGTTCTCTGTCTCTCAGAAGGCTAGCGTGAGCAGAGCAACGGAAGTTGCGGAAGAGCGGAAGTTTATACGCGGTTGTGAGGTATCTGAAAAAATAGTTCCACTATAGAAAAATAAACGGATTGAAATCATACATTGCGCCGATATATTTGTTTTTAATCATCAACGAACACCACTAACCACTCGGTGAGTTGAACAGTTTTGAAAACGAACGTTAAGGGTTGTTTTAAGGACATGTTTGTGCATGGCCATAGACTCCCATTCTAAAGCGATCATGGGCAAATCTAAAATAGTCAAAAAGTCGAGACAGGAACCATTGTCAAAATTTCTTTGTCCACCACTCTTGTTCATCCAAAACAAACTACAAAATAGACTCAAAGTGTTAAATACCGGAATTGTCCTTTAAGTTGTTTGGAAGCTCAGAATGGGAGAGGCGAAGGATGCCTAGTAGGGCAGTCAGAGCAACCAATGAAATTCCAAAGTGTCTGGCCCAGTCCGCAATCTTGTCAGATAAGGACATCTCATAGATCTCATCTTCAGGTTCGGAACTATCACTGCCACTAGCTAAGAGTCCCTCAGTATAGTCCGACTCAAACTCCATGCCACCTTCCTCTTCATGAAAGACTGCTCCTGCTGCAATACCTGAGGTATCATTTGCACAACTGAGACAATCTTCTAACAATCCTACACTGTCATTGTCATTGTCATGCCTGTCATTTAGCCCTGTCTCTGTGTCCATGTCAGTCAGATTGAGATAGTCATCCTCATCCATAATTTGTTCAAGTCGTTTTCCCACATCTACACGGGTCCTCCGTCTTATGGTGGAGCTGGAAACTGGCACAGTCTTTCTGTTCATTTCCGCTAAAGAGGGGTTAAACAACCAGATTTTGTAAATGCTGCTTCAGTAATTTGAGTCAATCAGCCCATATCCCTGTTTCTTTGAAGCTACGGAGTGCTGCCGGTAGATAGAAGAACGACAGCATTTGGTACAACGTAAACCGAATTTTGGGAACTGGCAGCTAACGCTAACAGATGGGGGCATAAGAAAACTTAACTTTCTTGCCCTACATTACTAGTCAGAGCATCATCAAACTGGTGTGTCATTAACTAGACAAGACATGAGGATTCTGTTAAAAAAAAACAGCCCATTACTATAGACCATTTCAAGAGAGTTCCATTATCAGCATCATAGTTGTTCCCACAAGGCTTCCGTTTTAACATTCCATGTGTTATCTTAATGCAGAGGAAGTAGATTGGGAACAACTATGATGCTGATAATGGAACTCTCTTGAAATGGTCTATAGTAATGGGCTGTTTTTTTGTTCAAGCATTGTTTTTGTTTATCTTGTTGAAAGGGTCTATATCAACACCTTAGCATTCAACAGTGACGTCACTATTTATGCTCCAACAATGAAACAATGCAATTGGTGATATATCTTAAATGTTGATCTTACTTCACACAGGTGGAACAGTCCTCAGCCCAAGATCCAATAACAAGCTGCAAAGAAAACAGAATTATGTTAAATTGTGATTAGGATTATGGACACCAGTATGCAGCTGAAGTGGCATGACGTTATAGCTATCAGTCTGTTCTGTCGAGATGAGCTACGTATTGTGAACCAATAAAATTGTTTGATGAATATGGCGCTGTTCTGCAAAACTAAAACGATTCTACCATCAACACACTATTAACTGTTTGATAGAATAATTCCAGGTGGTACATACGGAACACACATTTCAAAACGGGGAGGTGAAATAAACAAACCTGAATATGTCTGCTTTCTTTTGAAATATATTTTTAATTCTTAGCTTAGTGATTCCGATTGACAGACGTGAACTATTAAATATTGCACGTTGAGGTAGCACAAAATTACAGTAAATGTACTTCTAACAGTGGATTGTGAGTTTTATTTTCCACTGCGCTTGGTGGTAGATAACTCGACGGCTAGCCCAGTTTGACAGAAACACCGGCATAGCGTTCTCGGTCAGGAAAAAAAAAAAACGTGGGAATATTCCCAGACCCTTTCAGCGCACGATGACTGCTAGATAGACCCGACATTAGAAAAAATGCTAAATCCCGTTTACATCGAGTGGAGAATATGTGTTTGTGCATAGCATTCATACACTGTTGAATAGTGTGCACAAGCGTAGAAACAGGTTTTAAAGGGACAAGCATGGAGGGTGGGACTTGACAATGTCCAAATAATAAAAAAAAACCCATTAAGATTAACTCATGCCATTCTCAGAGGATGCGATTTTAAATTGTTAGCCTATGTCCTTTAACAAAATGTAGCTCTACCCAGCTAACAATGACCTGGCGGTCCCCCAGCGTTTTTTGGGTGGCACAAAGTCAGCAGCTTGACACGGTCAGACCTCCGGCGGCACACCATCGGCAACCCGACCAATCTGAAAATGCCGTCGGTCTGCCAGCGTTTTTTGGGTGGCATGCCACCAGCGGTTTTCCGCTGCTGGGCCACCGTCGGCACACCAGTGGCAAGCCGATAGTCGGTCCACGTGTTTCTGAGCGCTTACAGGACATCTTTAATTTATAAATGTAAATTTGTTTTAATTTATTTTTACAGATAAAAAGATTCTGAAAGCACAGAATAAAAAAATGGTGAAACTGACCTAATAGCTGTAGCAATATCCAAAGCAAAGTGTTGGTGGTATAAAAAATACTGCCTATGAGCATTTTTAGCACGCGTTCAAATGAAATATGGGGCTTGAGTGTTCGTAAAAAATAAAATAAAAATGGAAATTATAAAAAAGCCACAATTGTGTCTATCACGTGCATGAGTGGTAATTTGCACCTATGAATGGGTCATATAGAACTTCAAAATGAGTTTTAAATTTATGATTTAATAATGAGATTTTTATTCAAGTAAGGTTCTAATTCTAGATGTTTATGTTTGTAAACGCTGTGTGACTTTGACGCATTTTAATGTGCGGTGTGTAACACTCGAGTCGCCTTCAAACACTGGAGCGGAGATGAGTTGCCATGGAAACGCAACTATGGTTTTACTGCAAATGCTGTGGTAAAACTATGGTTAATTTTCATAAGGGTGCAAATTATCCTATAATGTACTTGTCACATTGGATAAAATAATCTGGTTAAATAAGCAGGTCACACCGATAGATTATATTTCAATGACAGATATAACATTAATAAAATATATCTTAACGTTACACTTACTTGAAGCAACCGAACTTCACGCAAAGGAGATCCCGACTAATTTCCACACGGCGTCACAAACTGTTATCTGAGGCGCGTCCGAAGTGCGGATCCGTATGTGATCCGTGCTGGGTCCGCCGATTAAAAGCGCAGGCGGGGCCGATCCTGGAGGCGGGGCCGATCCTGTTAGCGCATCAAAAACGAATCTGACAGTCAGGGGGATCTGGCGGCTTGAGGGTGGGTCCGCCACGGACTCCTTTGCTGTGTGGGTAGTGTCTTGACTCATGGGGTTTGTAGTCCATCTAATTTGTAGTCCTACACCTTCTACTCCATTACACAACCACACAATTTTTGAAACTCTTTTCAGTTCATTTGAGAAAAGGAAGCAAGGAATACAGTATAAAGCATTGTGATTTTGCTGTAATGACACGTCTGAGCTTTTCCCATCCATTAGCATTATATCCATTACCGCCGTCGCAGTATGAATGAGTGAATGAATGGGTGAATGTGAGGCAATATGTAAAGCGCTTTGGTGACCATGTGTCTGTTGAAAGCGCTATATAAATGCAGTCCATTTACCATTTACCATTAGCGGCCTTTGTGAACTGCAAATGTTCTGGAAATTGTTTCCCTTGTGAATCTACTGTGCCTTGGCCTCTGTCCATCATGGCCTCCTAATCATCCCCATACATACTGATTGGCTTCATCACTGTCCTCTCCACCAATAAGCTGGTGTGTGGTGGGCGTTCTGGCGCAATATGGCTGCCGTTGCATCATCCAGGTGGATGCTGCACATTGTGGTGTGGTTGAGGAGATTCCCCCTTCCACATGAAGAAGCTGCTTTGAGTACCCAGAAAAGCGCTATATAAATGTAACAAATTATTATTAATTATTTTTACTGGTATCTCCTTCAACATGTCTGCAAGCTTTGTTGTTAACTTTCATTTCCCTTTTATTGTCTGTTAATTTGCCTGGCCACAGACCTGGGTCATCGGTTAGAAAATATCTGTTTTTTCATCTCCCTCATTCACCAAACTCTCAACTCTGCCTCTTTTCTTCAGCTAGACTTTTGTTGTCTTGACTGAACGGCCTACATCAATTATCACAGTCACTGCTACTAATCTGATCTTCCTGCCAGCACTATTCTCCAATGTGAATCCATGAGAAGGCTCTGGGTCTGGACAAGGCAATATGTTTCAATATACTAATAAAATAAGTCTGTAAATCTTAAGGCCTGTTCACACCAAGAACGATAACTATAACAACAAAGATATAGTTCTAAAAATCATTCTAAATATAAAAGAATAGCAGAGTCCACACCACATTTCAAAAGGCTAAGCTTTAATGATGCTGGTGCCCTCTGCTGGACATTTAATTTGTTGCTCTTTAGGATATACGTATTATTTCTGAATCACCTGACTATCATTTCTGCAATTTTATTCGGGAGAAAGATGTCAGTCATGTCAGTCAAAGAGTGTTCATGCCCAGACATGTAACATTGGCTGCGTTCCAGTCCACTTTTAGACACGCACTTGCGAACTTTCCTAAGCACTTCCCCTCGGGGGAAGTTTATATGGACAGACCCTTGTTCCCTCGACCTTGACAGAGGGAGCAAGTCTACTTCATATGTGCACTTCAGGCACCTATTTGTCCCGCAATTAGTGTTGCTTTCGTCAACTAAATATGACTAAATATCGTCGTCAACGAACCTTTATCACGTGACGAAAACGAGACGAGACGCAATGTAAATGCTGGTCATGTGACGATAACTATAATTAAATGTATAATGCAATATTGTTGACGAAAAAAATTTTGGTTTACAAAATAAAAACTATGCTAAAATGTCTCTTCATTTTCGTTGACCAAAACGAGACGAGACGAAATGTTATGACATTATTTCGTCTCGTTTAGTCGCATTATTATTAATTTGCAGTATTTCTGTTTCCCCTGGCTCACTTCAGGGGCTGCATCAGACGTCACTTCCTCAAGCCCCACTCGCAGCATTATTTAGAAGATGCAGCTGCGGTGAGTTAGCGTAAATGACAACAAACAAAGTTAAGTCTGACGCCCGTTTCACACATACTCCGTGTGCGGTGCAGGAGCAGCACACTCTATAGTGCTTTCACATATGCTGCGTTTGCAGTGCGTAACTGATCCACGGCTGTACCACAAACACATACTCACTATTTTTATTTCAAATCCAGAAGTTATCAGTTACTTTTATTTAAAAAAAAAGTTTTGTCAGCATTGCGACTCTCTTTGTACACATATACACTCTTTAATAGACGTAATTCACTTTTAAGCACAATTTAAACAACGTATTATTCAATGTACTACTTCTATCTAGATTTATAAGCAAGTGGTAAAAAATTTAAGCCATGTAGTTCGCAAACATTTTAAATTAAAACTTAAAATTGACAAAAACAGCCAACTCTTGTGCCTTTTCTTTTGCATTTAAATTTTAATACAATAAATCTTGGATGTCACAAAGAACTTGTTTTTCAACCTCCACGAATGAGACGAGTGTTACTTTTCTGTTCGCTATTTTTGCTATTTTTCCATAGTGGTACACTATATTGACTGGGTTAAATAGAATTGCATTACTAAAAAAATACTTAAATAAATTTTTCATTGACTAAAACTAGACTAAATGTCATCAGTTTTCGTAGACTAAAACTAGATGAAAATAGTCATGGATAATTCTGACTAAAATGCTCAGACTTTTAGTCGACTGAAACTTGACTAGACTAAAAAGAGTATGAACGTGACTAAAACTAATAAAAACTAAAATGACAGCTTGACACAAAGACTAGACTAAAACTAAAATTAAAACAGGCCGCCAAAACACACTACCCGCAATGCAGTACGACTGTGACGTCACCACAGATCTCGTCTAATCACCACCACAACAAACAACTCTATTATATATTAATTATACTTTTTTTATATTTAAAACAACCCAAACACACCTATAAACATTTGGATGCTGCATTAAACACAGCCATACTCCGTTACCATTAACCATTATCCGTTATTTCTGCGCAAACCTCAAAAACACAAGTCCGCGAAAACGCAGACATTGCGCAAATGCGCATCACATGTTCAGTCCAAAGTTATGAGCCTTTGAATATATATGTGCGCAGGCGTATAGCCCTTCTTTACAAATCAACCCTCAATAAACTACTTGTCTGGCCTTAAAAATGTATAATACAGACATTTTTTGTCGCGTCTGTGTAGCCAGGCGAACCGGAATTATCCCGACAACATTTTATCTGTACTCAGGTAAAGGGAAGGAGGCCTTCACAGGGGATGGACTGGTTGACACTTCAGGACTGCGTTGTCATCGTGTCCAGGCGCAGGTCCTTCATCACATCTGGATATGGCCTGCATCCGGCGGACTGCGGTAAACCTCGAATAAACAGAGAAACTAATATTAGCGTAGACGCCATCCTTCTTATGAGGTAACAAGTACATCAGGATTTATGGGGTGTGTTCCCGGTTCCGACTGACCTAATCTATGCAGCCTAACATTAAAATATAGAAGTCTATAATGTGTTATGTGTATGCTAGGCCAAGGAGATGTGTTTTTGTCATGATAAATAATGGAGGAAACAAGATGCAAGTAACAACAGCTTAGTGCTGGGCGGTGTACCGGTTCATACCGAATACCGGTGTTTATTTTTGTTATGATATGAATTTTTTAAATACCGCAATATCGGTGTATGTCGCTTTAATAGCGATCGGAACGTGGTGCGGTCCTTTTTCACTGTTGCACTGTGGTGATGCACGTGTTACTAAGCGTGACTTTGAAGATGGATTGGTTAAACTATAATTGATAGCTGTCAAATTATATTACAGTGTTTCCCTAATTGGTTCACAATATCAACACAGCCTTTTGGAAAATCTATTTGTGGTTGGCATTGACATCGTTGAATAAACATGAGCACTGCACGTTTCAAAATCAAAACGCGGCGCGGATGTTTTAAGTCAATCTACTGCAGTATTTTCTCTCTCACTCAGTGAAAAATGGGTTTTACACCTAGTCAATTTAAAAAAACAAACAAAAAAAAAGCTCATATACCGTGAAACCGGTGTAATTTAGAAAAATACTGTGATGTGGATTTTTTGTCATACCGCCCAGCACTACAACAGCTTATTGATAAATGAAGTGTAGGGCAAAGTCCAAACATTCTGGTGCAGGAATATTTGCTCTGTGTGGCACAGGGACGTCGACAGGCAACCCGATCGGTGATGTCAGAAGTGAAGAGAGAATCCACGAGAAATCAAGCATTAAGCAATAAACTCCGATTGAGCAGTAATTCCAGGGCAGAACGCAGAATAACAGGAACTAGAATCCAACACAGGTAAGGTAGCAAAGTGAACCGGAAACAGAACAGGACACTGGGAATTATCACAATGATCTGACAACACAAGACACCAAGCAATGAACATATATAGGCGCGGCTGATGAACGCTAATGATTAGGGTTTATTGGCAATCATCCTCACACACACACTGACATACGGGCAGAAAGAGAGACAGTGAATTCATGAACTGTGACATTTTTAGTCCATTTTTAGTCCAGATTTGAACGCTCTCCCCACCCTCATCCGGAATGCAGAATCCCTGACAACATTCAAAAAACAGCTGAAAACCAATCTCTTCCGTGAGCACTTAACCTTATAGCCGTGAACACTTAACCTCATAAAAAAAAAGATTAAAAAAAAAGATGTTTTTAAAATCCATACTTTCCCTATGAGGCATATGCTACTCTGAATAATACCTGAACTTCGTATTTTGAGCACTTCCTGCGTTGTTGTTGCTTTTGCCTCTTTATGATGACTCGCTGAACTTAGTCCTAATTTGTAAGTCGCTTTGGATAAGGGCGTCTGCTAAATGACTAAATGTAAATGTAAATGTAACGACAGAGTTTGTCTGCTTCCCGGACAACGTTAGGAAGATTGTTCCAAAGTTTTGGTGCTAAATAGGAAAAGGATCTACCACCAGCAGTCAATTTTTATATTCTAGGTTAGAGATGCACCGATTACAATTTTCTAGGCTGATTCCGATTCCCGATTTTTCATTGAGTTTGACCTGCCAATAATGATTTTAGCCGATTCCGATTTCATTTTTTCTAACCACTTTACAGCACACACAAATATTTAATTTCTGTCTTTTCTTTAATAGAACATTTTGCATAGAACAGAACATTTTTGAACAGATAATCACCAAAAAATAGAACTATATTAATTACTCCTGGTGTGGGAAATTCAGACACATCTAAAGTGCAGTGTTATGGAAGAACCATTTCCTTCTTTTCATATCCAATATCCAACTAAAAAAAATTGATATATTTAGCAAACTAAACTTCTGAATGAAATTAGGGAAAACAGGTAATGGCAATAAAATAATATATATATATAGCCTTGCAGTATAAAGATTTTTCTATATTTTCTGGCTAGTTTACCTTATTTTTTATAATCATAACAAAACTTGTAACCAAAACGGAATAATTAAAACAAGATTAAATGGGTAAGTTTCGTCAGGGTGTGAAGAAATATAGAGCTGTGTATCATCAGCATAACAGTGAAAACTAATGCCATGCTTCCTAATGATAAAGGATAGCATGTGCAGAGTGAACAGCAACGGTCCTAGTACTGAGCCTTGTGGTACGCCATACTGAACTTGTAATCGAGAAGACATCTCTTTAAAAGATTTAAAAGAATGATGTTGTCGATAGTGTGAAATGCAGTACTAAGATCAAGTAACACTAACAGAGAGATACAACCACGATCGGATGATAAGAGAAAAACATCTCTAATGAGAGCGGTCTCAGTATTATGGTACGGTCTAAATCCTGATTGAAAATCCTTGCAGATATAATTTCTTTCTAAAGAGGAACATAGTTGTGAAGATACTGCCTTTTCTAGTATCTTTGACAGAAGGTAGATTCGAGATCGGCCTGCAATTGACTAATTCTGTAGGATCAAGTTGCGTTTTGTTAACAAGCGGTTTAATCATAACCAGCTTAACAGTTTTTGGTACGTATCCTAATGACAAAGATGAATTGATGTTAAGAAGAGGATCTATGACCTCTGGAAGCCTCTCTTTCAATAGCTTAGTCGGTATAGGGTCTAACATACATGTTGTCGATTTAGATGATTTAGCGAGTTTAGAGAACTCTTCCTCTCCTATGGCAATGAATGAATAAAAATTTTCCTCAGGGAGACTAACATGCACTGCCTGATACGATACTGTGGTAGATGGTTGCATAGTTGTAATTTTCTCCCTGATATTATCAATCTTATAAGTGAAGTTCATAAAGTCATTACTGCTGTGCTGCTTGGAAACGTCTGGGCTTGAAGCTTTATTTTTCAGTAGTTTAGCCACTGTTTCAAATAAATACCCAGGGTTTTGTTTATGTTCTTCTAATAGGGTTGAAAAATAAGCAGATCTAGCAGGTTTTAAAGGATAATTCTGGTATTTAGCACTTGGAGTCTCTTTTCTGGTTTGTTTTGGATGAACTAGAGATGATGGGTCCTGTCTCAACTTTTTGACTCATTTATAATCGCCTTTGACCGCTTCAGAGTGGCTGTCTATGGGCATGCACAAACATGTCCTTAAAACAACCCTTAACATTCGTTTTCAAAACTGTGCAACTCACAGAGTGGTTAGTGGTGTTCGTTGATGATTAAAAACAAATATATCGGCTCAATGTATGATTTCAATCCGTGTTATTTGCTATAGTGGAACTATTTTTTCAGATACCTCACAACCGCGTATAAACTTCCACTCGATATTTGAGTCTGAAGCGCAGTTATATCAACGAGCAATGAGTCCTCCAACAGAAATCAATGGGATTTTACAAAATGCCAAATAAAACACGACAGAAACTGTATTTCGCTACGCTACTTGTTTTGGAACATCAACGAACATCACTAACCACTCCGTGAGTTGCACAGTTTT
>FLSR01001365.1:0-21398 GCA_900092035.1 Leuciscus waleckii
TTGTTGTATTATTTTAATTTAATACTGTGAAGCTGCTTTGATACAATCTGTATTGTGAAAAGCGCTATACAAATATACTTGACTTGACTTGACTATTACACGCCCCTTGCAGCCTGAACTGGAATGCTATTGGCTAACACTACACAAATGAGACCTAACCAATGCTGCCATATATATTTTTTATTTTATTTTATTTTATTTTTTACAGTTTTTAGAGAAGTGCATGACATGAATCAAACGTAATTAATTCATTTTTGATAAATAATACAAAATGAACACAAAACACCAGTGCTTACAGTCAGAGTCGATCCTGACCTCCCTGGGGCCCTAAGCAAAATTATGTTAAGGGGCCGTCTTACCTGACCTGTGAGCCAAAACCATTTGCCATTGCCACACAGTCACACCTGACACCCCAGTGCTCCCACTACATCCCTCCTTTAACTAGGACTAATGAAAATGTAATTCCTGATATCAGAAATAGACATTGTTACTAGGAAAAGTACATTCTTAATATCAAGGATTCACATTTTAAATAGTGCAAATGTAATTATTGATATAAAAAATGTGAATGAATAAAAGCTAAAATGTCTTGCCATAGCATGTCACTGTGTTTAAATGATAAAAAACAATACTTGATACTTGATGGTTAATTTTTACTGAGGGTTGTGCATTCATATTGACCAGTATGTCCAGCCAATCAACATTTTAAATGCAATATAGCCTATAAATCAGTAGTCAGTGTCAATACATTGCTTCCATCTTGCTTTATTGCAGAGTTGTAACTAAACTGACTTGGAGACTAGATAATCATTGTCTTGTTTTAAAAGTATGTGCACCCATAATGAGGAGTGCCATCACGCCCATATACTTTACTGGTTGCTGGAAAGGGCACGTTTCATTTCGTGCACGCGCATATGAACGCGTGGCGCGGATATTTTTTTCCGAGCTGCAGTTTTATAAACACACCGTTGCCCTTTGTCGAATAGTTGTATTTCACTCTCACTTTTTTTTCGTCAGGTACAAGTCAAAGAACACACCCCTGGAAGTGGCCGGCGTTAGCAAGCAGGACACAGAAAGACCAGAAGATACACTGCCCAGCTGGATTAGACAGACAGAGACTAGAGAGAGATGCATATCAACTTAACTTTACTGTTCACTGCTGACATCAAACTTGGAGAGGAGAGAACACAAGTCTGCCTGATCGCTGTTCCCGCAATTCACTCTCATGGTGTTTTTTTTTCTCTCTCTTTTTGTGAACAGAAGGATACTGCTTCATTTTCTCATCGATGTTGTAAATTTTGATTGACGCGCTTTGACACGAGGGGAAGGTTATACAATATTCAGTACAAAACTATACTTGCAGTGCATACAGTATACAATTTATTAACCTTACTACTGTAAGTTGTGATTACTATACTTTTTTACTTAATTGCAAAATGTGTTTATTTTGTTACAATATACTTTTTTTTCTGTACCTGTATGCTTTGGATTCTGCTCTCCATTTTTTATTTTTCATTTTTATGTAGTGTCTAATGAATGATCTGTAGTGTTTATAATACTGACTCATGTGTTTATGATCTGAAAACATTGTTTGATTTTGAGCACAGAAAAGATGGTTTTGAGGCAATAGTTTGATTTTGCCAGAAGAGTCAGAGGTTCTCTGAATGTGGTTTGAAAATTTGGTTTTGTGTTTAATGATTTTAGAAAGTGAGTGATGGTTTCAAGAAATGTGTTTTAGCAATTTAGAAAAAAACTGAAATAAAAAAAAATAACAATAATATGAATCCACACTATAAGTAGTAGAAATGTACACATTTCTTTCCATGAAAATGTGAATGAAAAATGTCCCTATATGAGTAAACGAATTTCACACGGTGAAGTGGAAGTGACCCAGTAGTAAAAGAGAATTTAACTCACTGAAAGAACAAGAATAGAAACCAACTTATGGCTGTAATAACTCAATTTACATTTAAATAACAGGGGGAAATAGGATAGTAACACGACTGCATCCCGAATAAATCTCATTACATGGAGCTTATAATGATTCAGACTGTGATTTGACCCTTGTGCTGGAGGCTAAGCAGTACCCAGAATGAGGACTAGAACAAGCAAGCATTGTCACTGCTTATTCTTTTCTTATATGTTTGTTTCCCTTCATTCTATCATGTCACCTTGGTGTTTAAATGCTAGTTGCACTTGTTGTTTGAGGTCCTGTATGTCCTGAGTGTTTACACATGTCCATTGTATTCCAGTTAGTCTTTGTATTGGTTTCCCTTGTGTTTTGTGCAATTATGATTTTGTAAGGTTATGTTGGCTAGTCATTGGAATTTTTATTGTAAACATGTGGAGAGTGCTACTTTGTATGTTTTGAGTAACAGATGTTGATATCTATTAATACTTAACAGTTTATTTAAATTATTTGCATGCAGTATGCCTTCAATGAACATGAAATCAAAATTGACGTTGTACATTTCTTGTCTTATTGTGAACTTTACCTTGGCAGTGGCAAGCTACATAACAATCGCTGTTTTTTAATGTCACATTTGTATTACTGCCGAACAAGTTGAATTAAACTACCACACCCTTGGCTCTCTTGTACTGTATGTAGTGCTGGTAAGTCTGATTCATTCTAGAGAATTGGTTATTTTTATACAAACCTCCTTCGCTCAAATACGTAGCTTTGGAAAGCTCGATTCATTCTAGTGAATTGTTTTATCCTAAACTGCACTCTCTCTCTCATTTGTAGCGATAGATAGTCTGATTCGTGCTAGTGAATTCCATTCTACATGATGTTCACTCTCTCATAGGTAGTGTTACTAGCGTAGGAAAATCAAGTTTATTGTAATGAATCAGTTAGTACTACAGACCTATGCTGCATAGACTCCATAACAGTTTCATTGGCAAAGGACCATCCAAGAGCCATATAACTGACATGTAAAGCATTTGATTGCAGTTCATTTTGTTCAGCGTCATGTTAGTGGCATGAAAATTTAAAGTTGATGTCCCTATAATAACAGACCAGAGTGCAACCAATATCAACAATTCAAGAACATTGTGCAATTTTTTTTGCAACAATGGCGCGTTAGTCTGCAAAAACTTGATCCTGATAAGCATTCAATGTCAGAACGGACGTTAAAAAACACGACACACACATCTCCCAGAGATCCTGGAGAATTGTACCATTCAGATGCCAAATTCAGAAAAATGTTTTCTTATTTTCTGTGCCTTAAGGATCAAATGTTCAACTAATGGTCCGCGCCGTGACATCTGAGGCTGAGACTAAAACAGACCCTTTCTCATATGAAGCGTTGGAAAGCCATATTCATTCTGGTGAATTGATTTGTTCAGACAGTTCTTGTAAATGAACAGATTCAACAAGATTCAACATTTCGAAGTGGCAGTCCATGTCTTTTTTTATCAGCATGTTCAACTCAGTTATATAAATTGCTTTATCTATTTATTTATTAGTAGAACAAACATATCTTCTCAAGTTTGATGTTGTCAGACTTATTTAGATTCTCATTCATTTAAACACGCCAATTGATATAATAAGGAAAAAAACACAGAATAGAGCTTCACCCTATAAAAAAGATCCACCGACCTTGAGATTTCTGGTCTTTTATCCATATTATTCCAAGTAATGTTTTAACAAATTGTAAGTTGTGTCAGTCCTGAATCGCATTTTCTTTGCAGCTAACATCATGAATCTGTCAGAGAGTACATCCGTTTCGGGTGATCGGAGTTGGACAGATGTGCAGATGCTATCTGATACTCACCGGACAGCAGCAAAGGATTGCCCACTCACCTGTCAATAGCCTAAACAAGGAGCATCTCTAAACGATCAAAGCATCTCTGTCTGATCAAAAAATATATTCTCATATATAACACCAGTTAGTCATACTTCAGTTGTAACATGCATGTTATGTTTTAGTTTTGTTTCGCTCTTTTTGCTCTGTTCCCATTCTCCTTAGTTCCCTATAGAGGCTGCGTTCCACTCCACTTTTAGACTCACACTTGCAAACTTCCCTAAGCAATTCCCCTCGGCGGAATCCCTGCCACCATTTTGAAGTGTGTTCCACTTTGTGAAGTGGACGAGGGAAGTTTATATGCCCAGACACTTGCCCCATCAATTTTGACCGAGTCTACTACGATGTACACTTCAAGCAGCTCTATATACCACAATTCAACTTGATTGTGACATCACCGCAGATCGCGCTTAACCGAAGTGTATGATATATTAATTATTTTGAGAATTAATTGCATAATAGTATGTAATATATTATGTTGAGATTTAATGACATACTATTTGGAGCTATTATGTTCTCAGTCAAAATTTATACTATTTATACTCTTCTCCAACAGCTCATATACCTATAGGATTTTATATATTTTCCCAACAACTTATATGCATATAGAGTGGTGCATAAAACAAATTCAAAAGTAAAAAAGGGGTTTAAATAATAAACCAGCTCAATAGTGAATTCCAAGTGATCAAGGGCTTAGTGCGTTCCATTTGAACCTTATGCATGAGTTCCGCCAGTAGTGGGCAATGACGCACATCTGAGTGAGTGAGCCAGCGGGAAATTAGCAAGTGAAGGGCATACAAATTTGGAGTTTCGCGCGCAATATTCGCCGACGTTTAACGCCTCGTGACTAAACAAAGGGCGCCAATGTGAGTGTGCACACCGACGCGAAAAACGCCACACGTAAAAGCGTAATTTAAAAAAAAAAATGCCACGGGTTCGTTTTTTTGGTTTGACGTACGGCGTCAAAAACTATCCGACCAATGAGATTGGCGCTTTTGCTCACGTGTCTGGAGCTTCTGAAGTTACAGTAAAACACAACTTGGGGGCACTCAAACACAAAACGGTCTTGCCGAGCACACATACGTAACAGCGAAGAAGATATACGCCAAGTAGCGTCTACACTGCCCATAGACAGACACTGCCCGGAAGAAATGACGAGGAAGATGCAAGGCAAGATGAATGTAGAGCTGCTGGTCTCGTTGGTGTCGGAATAAAGAACTATATGACAAACGCGACAGCGACTACAAAAATCTTGTTAAAAGAGAACTGTTATGGAGTGGTATTGCAGAGTATAGACTGTTATGGAGTGGTATATGCAGAGTATAGACTGTTATGGAGGGGTATATGCAGTATTATTTTAATTTAATACTGTGAAGCTGCTTTGATACAATCTGTATTGTGAAAAGCGCTATACAAATATACTTGACTTGACTTGACTTAACGCGCGCCGATATTCGTCCCGGTGTGTATGGCCCTTTACGTCAGTCCTAAACAGTATGTGAGATTAAAATAAGTATGTTGAAAAGAGAATGCAAGTCCCGGATAGTCTACTATTTCCAGTGGATTTTCGAAGTGTGGATCCATGTTCACTATAACAGCTAATATTGCCCACAACCCACTGCACTATGGAGAAGGATCCAGTACAGAATTACAAACACAAGTAAAAAATCTGGAGGGTTTTAACTGTGACAAGATTATTGACAAGCCAGTTTACTGTGACAGGATGCGACAGAGAGCAACCGTTAAAGACACAATTGTAGGTCTTTTGTCAATTGTATGTCCCAAAGCTTGTCTACTTTTTTGCTACACACTCAAAAGTATCTACTTTTTCTTCACAAAAACAGTACATACTTTTAGGGCGTAGTATAGGCGAATTGAGATGCAGCATTAGTCTCCTTGGCTGTCAATTAGTTATATCACACCTGTTCTGTTTCACGCTAATTACTTCCCATGTATTTACTTCCCCTGAGTTTTCCTTAGTTCTTTGTCCATATTGTTTGTGTTGAGAGTGGTTGTTTGATTTCTCCTATGATCTCCTGAGTGTTTATTTTGGATTTATTAAAGATTGTTTTGTTCCTATTCCTTCGTCGTGCGCTTAATGCAGCCACTGCACTGTGACAAGAGTAAATTCCAAATGGATTAAATCAAGACTTTAGGTCAACAGAATTACTGTGATTTCGGTAGCTTGGATTTATCAGGTAGGCTGCATTTGTATTCTTTCTGCACTGTACTCTGTACACTGTACTCTTTCTGCAATTCTAATTCACAAGCACAAATAGGATTAGTATCCACAGCAGTATGTGCACAATGTTTCATCCACTAACTTGTACTTTATTGAGCTGTCATTACTATAGTGCAGATAAGAAGAAGCATAATTTGTGTCAAAATTGGAAATGTGAATTATTCCCACACAAGAAAGAGGATAAAAGACATTCATTTGTTTTATAGTTGATGTCTGATGTGATTAAATTATTCAGAATTACAAGAGTGTTCCGTGATCGACTGTGTAGCTTTACAAGATGTGATTACAGACAATTAAATGCCACCGAAAGTTCACCACCCTGTCATTCAGACGAGCAGGTTAATGTCATTGTTCATTTTCCACAGAGTGACTCCACTTGCATCTCTGGACCTTGTATGAGTCAAGATCAATTAAAAATGTCAAAGTTAAAGGAACAAAGTAGCACATTGGAATTTTGCTCACATTCCAACATGGCGGAAAAGCAGTGGGGTGAAAGTAGAGCTGTTAATATTAATGAAGTGAATTCTGACACATTTGGCCCTGTCTAAGCACTCGTGGTCTTCCTACGAGTCCGCACTTTCGTGACGTAATGCCGCTTTGACTGTCGGGAAGTAGCCTGCTGCGGAGCCCGCATTAAAAGTGCAAAAGTGCGCATCGAGGGCGCATATCGACCGTTAAGCACCCTTCTGAGGCCTAAAATGACAAATGGGACACCCTTCGGTCTCACGGACTTAACGGACACGCGCACGCGGCAGCCATTGTAAGTCAATAAGACCGAAAGTGCATATGAAGTGCGCCATTTGGGACAGGGCCTTTGTGGAGACAGGGGTAGCTGCAGCTTGGAGTAATGGGCGTGGAGAGAGGTAGGGGCGTGGCAGGAGGTCGGGGCGTGGCATGAGGTTTCTCATTGGTCAAAGGAGTTTCCTTCTTGGCAACTGCATTGGCCAATCAGCAGTAACCATAGTTATACGTCATTCCCTTTAGCTAAAAAAAATCGTCATTTCCTTTAGACGGAAAGGAGATGGCGGAGGAAATACTTTGCTTTACATCTTTCAGCTTGGGTAATTATTTAATTGTTGTTGACAGACACATGTTACAGTGAGAAGAATTAATGAGTCCATTTGCATCGAAGACATCAGAGTCGGCGATTTATATCGATGTCCGTTCTGTGCTCTCAGTGTTTTTAGACCATGTGAATATCACAGCATACACAGTCATTTGCAAAGCCACAGACTTCGCGCGGTTCGCCATGAACGTAAGTATGAGTTCAGTTGTGATATGCATGCCTGTTATAACTTGTTAAGGTTATAGATAATAACGTGAATGTTGATGTGAACGTATCATAATTGGTAACTTATGACAAACATGTTTTGCTTTATATATGAATTTTCCTATTTTAAATTGTGTTTGATGTTTATGATTCTTTTAGATTTGTGTCCTTATTTTTTCACAAACTGCCTAATAACTGGTCTTCTTGAGTAAAGAAAAAAAGTGAGAATGATGTAATTCTGTGCTGTGGAAAACTGTGTGTGACAATAAAACCAAGGCAGAGGAAAGAAGCAAGAAAGTAGGTCTGTTTGGTCAGATACGGCTAATCCGCTCACAGCTTGACAGAACAGGAGCCCAGAACTTCTCCTCCAAGCCTAAAAGCCTTCAAACTTAAAGCTTTTCTTCTTGTCAACATTCCTTTAAATGATCTTTTTGGATTGGACATGGCAAATTTTATTGCTATTTCAAAGCTCCGGAGACTTATAGGACATGTGAGACATGTTTCATTTAACTATCAACTTTGCAAGTTGCCTGTATTATACTTTTAGGTGCCAACAGTTTCTTGGGAGAAAAAATCAACACTTATTGATTAAATTCATTTTGTATTAAATAACAAATAAATGAATGTAAATGGTATAGCTGAGATTATTAAGTGAGACATATTTGAGTTCATATTGAAATGTTTGACTTTTGATGGCAGACTTTGGTGTATTGACAAGTGTAGGAAACTCATAAGCGAAGAGCAGGAGATTTGGATGTATCTTCAGCAGGATTCTTTATTGAATGTGCTGAGGCATTCAGTGGGCAGTCCTGAAAGTATTGACCTTACACACAGCCTCAGAGGTGACCACTTAAAGCATCTAAAGACAATACAGGAAATTACCACCGACTGTGAAGATAATAGTAACCCTAAATGGTATAAACAGCACCTGGTCACGAGAACTAAGACTAAGGCCCCATCCACACTACTGCCTTTTCGTTTAGAAACCGAGACCTTTTGCTACCTTTGCACTTCCCGTCCAGACTAAAACGGCAAAAGCGAAGACCTAAAACGGAGAAGTTAGAAACTCTGCCGACCCCGTTTTGCGTTTTGAATCTCCGGAGGGCGTTTTAGTGAAGACGGGTCAAAACGGAGGACTTTAAAAAACGATGACGCAGAGGCTCACGCTCGGCTCTATGATTGGGTGTCATCAGTCATGGCGTATCCTTCCCTGATTCGTCAGCCACCCATCACATGACCCGTCCCCGGAAGAAAACATACAAGCCTGGACTACGTAACGTTAGTGACTGCAACATGGATAACGAATTACAAGCGTTACTGACTTTGATGTCTTTGCTAGCAGCTGTTGTGCAAGTAAATTCTGCATTTTACAATGCTATAACTCCTACGCGCATGCCCAGTGTTGGTGAATGGTCACGTGATCCGCGTTTTTAGTCGTTTTAATGTGGACTGAGATCAATTCTAATACGCAGCTAAAACGCTGGTGTGGACGGAGATCGTATTCGTTTTAATTCTCCGTTTCTAAACTAAAACGCAGTAGTGTGGATGGGGCCTAAGGCTACGTTCACACTGTCTAAAATTGTTGGCGTCCACATTGTGTATCGCAACTGTTCAGATACGATTTGTGTGTCCATGCCGTTCTTTAGTTTTCCGGAATATCTGCATTGGTTTCTATGGGTACGTCTCAATCAGCTCCCGCGCTTGTGAATCTGTATATAGCCTCCGCGCTGGACAACTGAGTCTTCTGAGGCAGCGGCAGAACCGCAGGAGACTGGTATGTCGTCTCTGCCGGTTTCAAAACATTTCTCTGTTATATTGTCATTTTCTGCTCGTCCGGCACTTTGCAACAACAGCCTTGTTTCTGCAGCGACTTTCAGCATGTTTCCTACAACAAACGTTTTTACGTTTTACGCGACGTGAGAAAGTCACATAAGCCACGTGAAATCCGATCCGAGCAGTCAGATAGCGTGTTATGTGATTAGTCAGCCATTTTGAGTGTGTTTCAGAAATGTTACACCTAGACCCGGGGTGGAAAAAACAGCATCACTTAGACATGGCGACAATACGCTACTACCACAACTCGCTCCCTTTTTTTGTGTATGCTTTGAGTCGGAATAATTTAATTGAGGAATATTGTGAAATGGCGTTTTCAGTCGTTTTAATGTGGACGGAGATCAATTCTAATACGCAGCTAAAACGCTGGTGTGGACGGAGACGTATTCGTTTTAATTCTCCGTTTCTAAACGAAAACGCAGTAGTGTGGACGGGGCCTAAGTAGCTAGCTCTTTCTGAGCTTTTTTGGCTACTGCCTTTTGGATAAAGCATTGCTTGGCCTCTTATTGAGGCTTCCATTCTTCAGGGCTGTCTGAACAGAAGTTCTGAGTGTTAGGCTCTCTGTGTGATACTGGCCTGAATAGAGAACGTAGTTAGGCCTCCTCTCTTTTAGAGTCATCCTGTTTAGGCCTCCATTCTTGAGAAGCTCTGGTCTATGACAATATTTCCTCAAAGGTGTTCGTAGGAATACCAAGCTCTTGAGCATGCCTGAAAGGGTTCTTATAGCTCGCGCTCTGGCCGCAGAGAATTTTAGGAATGGGCATGGGGACTCCTTTGGGTCTTTAAGGCACTCATCCTTTCAGCATGGCGGAATGGATATTTTGTTCCACATAGCGCCCTCTATGGGATGCAGCGTGGGTTCCCTTTCAAAAGGAAACTTCTCAGGTTACACAGGTAACTATGGTTCCTTGAGAAGGGGAACGAGACACTGCATCCCTTTTCCATGCTTCTGGTATTCTGGCACGTCTCCTTCAGACAAGAAGTGGATGACACATTACACAGGTGCCCTTTTATACTCACGGTCGCACCAGTAATGAAGTCATAGTCTGCCGCCTGCCAATGTCAAGTTCATTGTCGTGTTTAGACACATATTTCAGACACCAGTCATGCCGGAGGCATTCCCCATAGCAGCCTCTAGGGGACGCAGTGTCTTGTTCCCCTTCTCAGGGAACCATGGTTACAGGCAGGGTTGGAAATTAACACCCGCCAAACCACCAAATGCGGGTAAAAAAGTGTGGCGAGTAACGCAGTCAAATCACTAGCCAATTTGGCATGTTACTAACTGTTTACTCACTTTGCTGAAGAAGATTGTGTAAGACAAATATGCGCGGATTTAGATATATATAAGATATATATAAAATGGCCGGTAACTTAAAAACCTAGTATCCAGATTGGCCGGTGGGGAAAAAGTTATTTTCAAACCCTGGTTACATGCATAACCTGAGACTTTTTACTATTCATGACGTTATCTGCATATCGTTTCCAAGCATATTCCCATCCACGTGATATCATGTTTAACAGTACAAGATTTTAGGAAAATATGAGATATAGACTATGTGCCGTCATATTACATTGCTTAAAATCATTCAGTATCCTTGCCTTGTTTTAGAATAAATAAATCAAAATTGCAGGACATTTCAGAGTTATTCTTAATCAAAATAGTATTGAATTAGTACATTTTAATTACTTAAACAAATTAAATGTATGCAATTTTGCATATAAGGTAAACATATATTTTAGGATGTTTATATATTTTAATGGAAACAGATAGACCTTATTTTTTTGTGTAAATAATTGCCTGATTAATGTAAACATGTCAAAAATAAAACACACATAGGCTACCTTATTGCGGTTTTTTTAATATTTGTTTTATTCTATCCAATATTGGGAAGACCCCGAAAGCAGTTATTATTGGGCTCCTTATCTGTCTGTGCCCAACACCAACAGCACACCTGCGTGTAGCAGATGTTGTACAGTACGTGTCATCGGATCTATTCAAACCGGCCAATGGACCATTCGATCACTTAGCGAGTCCTTCAGTGTCTGTCATTTTGCCATCTATGTTGCTAAGCCATCTGCTTAGACGGAGTCAAGTACATTGATCATTATTCGCGCGAAAATATTTTCTCAGAACATGAGTTCTGCTATTTAGAACACAAAAGCGGAATTATCATGTGTCAATCAATCCTCGATACACTGTCAAATCAAATTAGTTCTACTTAAAAAAAAGCATGCAAACCAATTGCCTTAAAAAAAACAAAACAAGTGAAATGGAGTAGTATGTGGTACTGACAAATGCTTAGTTCGTAGTTCACTTACACAAGAGTTCTAGTAGGCTATCTAAAAAGAACTGTAGAGAGTACTTGATAATTTACTTTAAATAAAATATGATAGATTGTTGTGTTTTGCATGCTGAACGTTGAATCTGTGTGACTCAAGCATGATCAGTTGCAAGATTGTCACAAATACAGTTATGTTTTACATCATTCATTCATACTTTCATTCATACATACATATATATTATTGAAAAGTCCATTAAGAATTTTTCCGCACTCAAAACAATCAATTAATCTTATCTTGGGTTTTCTGAGTAAACAAAGCATAGCATGTGAATAGTACAGATTACTAGATTTTTACAATTAAGTTAAGACATTAAATAAAGTTAACTCAAAAGTATAATGTTAATATAAAATATAAAAATGTTGTAACTTATGAATAATGATTTCATGAAATTTTTAGTGCTTAATTCCATTAATGAGAGTGGCATATTTACGCCTAGTTTATTTTTTATAAATCCCGATATATGCGTGGAAAATTGCGTAGCACATTTCTAAACCCATTTTGTGCGTAGGCTACGCAACGTTTATACATCAGGCCCCTGACCTGCAGCTTAAAGTTAATGTTTAAACTATACTGGATATTGCTTCCCATTTTTGACCTGCATATCAAGACTGAGGGTCACGACTGATAAAACTGAGAAGACTGATAAAACAGAATAATTAATAACCACCTAAAGCACATAGTCTTATTTCACCACAAATCTAACAGCCTGTCAACAAACAACTTAATGATGATTGTGTACTTTCCAACTTTGCCTTCCAACAGTGTCCTGAGCAAGTACAAGTATGAGCCAAAGAGCAATAAAATATATATTTTCTGCAAAACTGTGAAATTATTAACTGTAAGAATTCAAAAGCCAAGTTTACAGCTATTCAACGCTTGAGTTCTTTGGCTCATTATCAGAATCAATGCAAAACATTACACATTAACACACAACCACTGATGAGCTTCATCCTATGATAGCTGCAACTATTGTTATTGGTTTATTAGCATCACTGACACGATAATGAAGCATACTTATTTAGCACATCAGATGGGACCCTGACAGTGCACTGCTCATTTCGGCTTCTTTTCGCTCAGTAATGCTAATGCCTCTCATCAACTGCACAAGACAGATGACTTTTCTCTTCTAATAGTCATAGTTTCCTTTGTTAAATTGCCAGACTCAGAAGCGAGATCTTTGAGGCCTTATTTAATTAGCCCCACATGAGCTATGCTTGTTTTTCTTTGTGATTACAAAAGAGATGGCAGGTGCAGCTGGGAGATCACTAAGTGCTTTTGGCCACCATGCACTTTCTTTCACTTTTTCAGTTCTTTGCAGTAGGCTTAGGGTTCAGACATTCCCCGCTGGCAAAAATAGTAGACATACACAATGTTAAGCCTAGAAAGCCGGGTGAGAGGAGTGTGTCATGTAAATTTGAATCACATCAGCACAACAACATAAAGAGCAGAGTCCTGCCTATGGAGGGCAAAATGAAGGCAAGACGTCTCCCCACCTTTAATTTTCATCTTGACCTTAAATGTCACCAAATTTGAGCGATTTAATACAGTATATATATATATATATAAAGAGAGAGAGAGAGAGAGAGAGGTGGAATATAAGCCTATTTTATTTATTTTGGAAATTAATTGTAAATAAATTAGACACTTTATAAAAGACAGAATGGACATATAACTAATCAAAGCACACTCCATTAAAGACGCAATTAATAATAAGACACTCAAGGGCACCTTACAAATAATAAAATACATAAGAAATAAATGAAGAACCAATATACAGTAATATACATGAAGATCATCACGAAGATTTGAAGCTGCTTACATTATATTATGTATCTAAATGGAAGCCAGTAGAGTTGTCTAAGAAATGGAATGTGCTAAATAGAAGGTGTTCTTGTAATGATCCGGGCTGCTTAATTCTGGAACATTTGAAGCTTATGAAGAAGCTGTTGTGAAACACCCCTGAGAAGAGAATTACTATCAATATGAGATGTAACATGCATGTACAAGGACAGGAATACTATAGCTGTAACAGATGTTTAACAGATGATATTTCACAGACGATTATGCTAAGCGTGTAATGCTATTTACATGTGCCTCAAATAATCAAGTCACCCAGACTTGAGTCTTAACCTAAAGGGAAGGAGAGATAACAGAGTTATCAATAGTAAGTGTAAAACGTTCACATTTTTTCAGTTTTAGGATATCGGTTTTCTCACTATTAAGGCGACGATATATTTATATTATATTTATATATACATTCAAGCAAAATTTAAGAACGAACTGATATTATTTTGACCAAAATCAGGCCAAATCAAAGTTTGTTGTGTGATCGGTTTAAGAAGTTCGAAGCTGCTTGCCAAAACGAACTTTCCGGAAAAGTTTGCTCCTGCTGGCAAACATCTTCAAACTCCCATTGGTCCTTGGCGATTACGTAATATATATTTATTTATTTATTTATTTATTTATTTATTTATTTATTTATTTATTTATTTATGAGTGAATGAATGAATGAATGAATGAACATTTATCAGAGGATCAACCCCATGAGATGAAACATCTCCTTTTCATGGGGGTCCTCAGGATCATGTCCAAACAACATAAAACAGCAGAACTACAGAGTAGATACAATTAAATAAAACAAAGAAATCATAATAAAAATAAAATAATAATACACAACAATAAAAGAAAACAAAAAAACCTTAGCACACGCCCTCACACACATTCCCACGCACCATACGGACACGCACGCCACACACAAATAACATGACGCATATCGATGCTAAATCTGAAATGCTAGAAACATATACAAGTATTCTGAAGATGTGTTAACAAAGCAGTTCGGAACAGAGGAAAAGACGTAAGCGAGCAAATGGATGCAGGAAGGCTGTTCCAGTCACGAGGGGCTCTAACACAGAAAGCATATTTCCCAATTTCTCTCTTAACTCTAGGAACTTAAGACATAATAGGTAGGTGTGCACTGAGGCTCCACCTGCTTTCACATGGAACTCTTATCTGGTTCATTTCTTCTTGTTGGGTCCATCCAGGTTAGATGTCCGTGGGTAAAAACACAAACGCACTGGAGAGTCACTTTATAGTAGAAAATTAAGTTATACTTTGATTAAATGAGACACTGTTTTTCATGTTTAATACTTTAAAGCTGCATGCTTGTAAGCAATCTATTGTACAAAGTGCTATATAAATAAATAAATGTGACAGGACTTTACAGGAGTGCTGAATTGCAGAGCTTGTGCAAACATATCCACGTTGTTTTGATCAAATGCTTATGCTTTCTTAAAAGAAAAAATGCTTTTGGTTTTATCGTGGATTTTTTGTTGTGTTTATTTTGTTATTGAGAGAGGAAAAGCGCAGCACATATTTATATATTCATCTAACCATCACTCTCAGCAGTGTGGGTGGTGGTGGATGTTGTCTAACAGTATATCACTGCTCATGTATTTCGAACTTCGTTTTACCCCTAGTGAAGAACAAAAAATAATTTCGCCGTGAGTATACTGGGGCCTTTAACCTTAAGAAAATTGCATGTAAACCATGATTTAATTTCAGATGAACAGACCAAAAGAGAGGAAGGTGGTAGTGTTGAACTAGGCTTTAAAGATAGAGCTAGGTATCATCAGTGTTACGGAACACCGACTCGGAAACAGGGAAATACAATGAAAGGTTCTTTATTTAGCAACCAGAGTGTAATGGTGGGAAACAGGTGAGTGAATAGGACAATGAGGAATATCGATGTCTTGAGATGGATGGTAATGAGAAGTCTTTTGTCTTACAGGTGTAGGACATCATGGATGACAGATAGAAGCACACATCTCACTGGATGGGATGGTAGGCGAGAACACACACGAAGGACCAGGAAACACGAAGGACCAGGAAACACAAAGGGAAGAGACACTGGAGAGAATGACTTAGGAGAATAACTGCTGGAGTATCACATTGGAGATTACTCACAGGAATCAGGTAGTTAGTCAATGTCTATGAACAATACCAGACACTAAACTGGTGTGAGGTGTGTGCTTAAGTAGCAGAACTAGATGAGGGAGATGCAGTGCAAGTGTGTGATTAGTAATTATGTGCAGGTGAGTGCCAGGAAGGATTATGGGGAAGGTAGTGCAGATACGTGACTGGTGACAGAGCTGGTGACTGTTAAAAAATCAACATAACAATGAAAATTTAAACCTAATGTAGAGAAAATGTGACCTAAAAGCAAAAATAAAAAGAGGAGGGCCCAAAACTGAGCCCTGAGGCACGCCACTAGTCCAGAGGCAATTACAGTATGTCCCAAAACTTCCCTACTTTTCTGCTGCACACTCAAAAGTGTGAATTTTGTCTTCACAAAAAGAGTACATACTTTTAGGGCATAGCATTATTCTTTTCTTTCTGATGTATTTTATTGAAAATAAATAAATAAAAATGGGGGTTATTCAATTTGAGTGATGACTGATAAGATAATTACTTTTAAATAGAACATTACATTTAGTATTTTAAATTAAAGATATTTTTGTAATACATGAATGACTGAATTAATACATATGTATGCATTTGGAAGATGCACAGTGACTTGCATTGCATTCCAGGTACACATTTACATTTTATCAATTCCTGCTTTCCCTGGAAAGCGAACCAATGACCTTGGCGCTGCTAACGCTGTGCTCTACTATTTGAGCTAGAGAAAGTACTAAGAAAGGGCATAGTCCAGATTTTTCCCAAGCCAAACTAAATACATTACATTTGCATACTTAATGGACTTCTTAATTCATCTTCCTCAACTTTGTCTTTTCAGACACACAGAATTTCACTCACACAAGTGCACACTGATTCTCCTTTGCACAGATATGCATAAAAGTCATTTTCTAAACTTGTTAAAGTGCTGCATAATCATAAATCAGTCCATACTACACACATACACACCACGTGAGCTGACTCAGCATGAGCATTTTTCTGTACCACTGCTTTAGTATTCTGTCCAGATGCCCCCCTACAGTCACAAGTGCCAACACTTTACAAATATCTCAGAACATTTCTTCATAACAATCACTTTCTTGCTAGTAGAAATCAATTCAACTAAACCCAAAAATAATAGCTTGCACTTCCACTTTCTGTAATAAAAGAATTTCCAATATAGCGAAAAATGAACAGCACTTTGATTCATGAAACTGTGTTCCACTCAATAATGATCTAAAGAAGAGGCAGAAAAAAGGCAGCAGTGAATCGAGGAATGCTCGATTTCACCAAATGAGCAGTAGTACTACAGCTGTGAAGGTGAACAAGTAAATAGAACAGATGTGGCAGATGTGCACATTACGCCACTTTCATACATATTAAAATACTTTATAATGTAAATTCATTATCTATCTATTAAATATATTTTTTTCTAAATGTGTCAAAGATAGAAAAGTTTGCCATTACAATAACAAACAACATGAAACCAAGCATGACCTCAGAACTCATCCTCAAACATTAAACATAATTTGCACTCTTCTCATTCACATGCGAATTCAAATTTTGGAGATGCTAGTGAGTGGGAAGCCCATAAAGGGATGCTAAGGATGACTCATAACAGCAATTCCAGAGGCACCAGTGAAATGACAATATCACATCCCCTTAACACCTATTAAAGAGAAGAATGTCAGCATCATTTAGTAACCTTCCAATAAAGGACTTTCATTTTGCGTAGCCATGGAGCACATTATGGGCTCATAAAATTGGCTGTATTTTTCATTGTTCTCTTTTGGTTTGTTTCTTTCTTTTTGTCTGTCTGTCTGTCTGTCATTTTTGCTTCCCATACCTTATCTTTTCCTCATATGAAAAGCTTTTGTCTGAGTACACCCAGTAAACTATATAGTTCTCTGCATGAGTTCTGCTCATGCTGAACAACTCTCTGTTTCCATGGTTTCCACTGTTCAAATATTATGTCCACAACGTCGGTCATGTTTGACTGGTATGGTAGACCACTGCTCGGCAGCATTCCTTGGCTGTACTCCACCAAAGGTCACGTAAATAAAAAAGGAAATAATCAATGAAGTTGTGTTCACAGTAAATGGAGAACTTTAAGTTCTTAAACAGAAACTGTGGGGCATGGAAGTTTTATAATTTTGACATAACATGAATACGAAATATTTCAGATTCTGCACTATTTCTAGGTATGACACTTGGCACAGATTAACAAATGTTCTACTTCCATTGAAGCTCAAGATGCTCTTTAATAATTTAAAATCATGTTATAGAATAAGCTCAGCATGTTTTACATAAAGGTTTCTATCAAGTTTTGCTCACAGGATTTGCTTGCATGAAAGCAAAATAATGATCAACCAAATACTAAAACATTCTGAAATTCATGTTAATTTTTAAATTAAACTCTAACTTTTATGTGATCATATACAATTTATGAAAAAAACTGATGTCAGAGTCTGTAAGTTGCACGGAGTGACCTTATGCTCAATTTGCATTCCACTCCATTAACTATCATATCAGCAAAAATTCATCTTTTTAAATAGAGAAATACGTTTTTATCAATAAATATTTATATTAAACTATATCAATTTATAGTAATATAAGTAACTTATTTACAATTTTATTATAGTTATTTTTGTTTTCTATAGTCTACTCTAGAAAAATAGAAACAAAACAGAAGCATTTTCACTAGTGGTCTCAGATGTTTGGACCACACTGTATGTAATAAAGTAGGACTAACAGATTAAATCTTACAGGGCGGGAGCTCGTGATCAGAATCACAAGTATAATATAATTATTTGAACTTCAAAAGGAAGTGCTTGGGCAGCAGATCGTCTGGTTGTATTGGAATTTAACAATGGAAAGTATTCTCTGCAAAATTATTGGAAAAGGTATACCATGTAAATTGGGTCTTTTGTTTTTTTTAATGTATATGTTAATGTTGAAATGTATTAGTATATACAAAAGTCGTCAAAATGCTGACTTTGCACTGGCCAAATAGCAAGTATCTGCACAGCAATACATTTTCCATTGTCTTGGAAGTCTCAGTTCAGTCATGCATTAGGTTTTCACAAAAGCAAGAAAATGTTGGGGTTATTACGCATACTTGATTGACCCTGGTAATTACTTTGCATGGTTGTCTAAAATCCCAAAAGCATTTACAGAAGAACAGCAGTCAAATCCAATTGATTTGGTGATGCCAAGTGTAACATTCACGAATCGAAGTTGGTACAATCTCTGTTTATCATGCTGTGGCTTAATGATAATTATCTTCACAGTAATTTCGTGCTCATTACACGGAAAGATAATGATAACAAAAATATGTTTAGCATATCAGTAGCCTAATAAAAGCCGATTCATTTGAAATGGATTGTCAAGGGGGTCGCCATGTTGAGATCACATGATCATCTGAATAGTACTTGCATTATCTCGGCAATCCTCTATTAATCATGGCTGACCATGAATAAACCATTTCTGCAATGCTTTTGCATTATGCTACATCCACACCACTAGGTGTCAGTATAAGCCAAACACTAGGTGTCAGTATAAGTCATTTTTAACTAAAAACGTAAAACTTTTTAATGCGTTTTGGGCAGTTTATTTACACGACAACAGCGTTTTGGGTGCCTGAAAACGCAAACTTTTGCAAACGGGTTTCAAAGTGCACTTTTTTGAAAACAGTCTCCGTGCAAACAACAAAAATGTGAATCTCTGAAGACGATGACGTTGTGCACATGCGTATCACGTGTTGCAGAATACCATCTAGCGGAATACAGTGTTGTTAGTCGTTTTCGCGGATCCGTGTGAAGAGATCGTTTTGACAATGGTGTCGTCTGTACACGGAAAACTCAAAGGAAAAACGTCTCAGTTTTAAGCATAATCATTGTCGTGTAAACGTACCCTAAGATGACAGATCAACATAAAAAATAAAAAATAAATCTGTGTGCATTTTTTATAGTTTTTTCATTAATCAGTAGAATTTTTATATACTTTCATGATATTTTAATATCATAAACTTTTTACTCCTGCGCAAAAAGGTCTAATTAATATTACACTCATTCTGGGCCAATAACATAGCAATTAGCCATTCCTGTCCACCTCCACATGAGTTGTTGGGCAGGAACATTGTCTTACTTGTATTACTTGGATGCCCCTGCATGCACACACTCATTTCTTACCATACCATCACTGAGGGAAATGTGGTAATTTGCAAACCTTTCATTTGGGTTCTTGGTAATTATACACTATCTTCTGAATGCAGTTTGGACACTTAGTGATGAGTGAATCACCATATGGTTTCACCAAGTGTTAAGTCGCTATGACAGATGCTGAACACGTTGTCATCCTTCCCTCAGGATTGGACTGTGATATTTGTTTGCGTTGTCACTTACCGTAGTGCCTTCATCACCCATCTTGTGGAACCAGCTTCATTCTGGGCTCTTGCAGATGTCTCAGTAAAACTTGTGAAAGAAAAGTCAGTGCTTGGCTGGTCTGCGTTTGTTAATGTATTAGACTATGATTAATTAGGGCTGCTGTCATTTATGTCTTTAGCCTGGTTGCTGGGAAAGAGATAGAAGCAGGAAGCACGCTACAAACAAAAAAAAAAGCTTTGGTTTATTGACAAAGGCAAGTAGCTCACAGGCTTGGATGTTGCTGGTTGAAAACTGTAGATTCAGTTTCGAAAGAAATTCTACACTGTAGTCGTCATTCTATCTTCACACATGAAAAACTTCAATTGACCCATGGCAAACCAACCCCTGCCATGATTTTAACCAACATTCATGACTCTTTGTAATCTTCACATGTCAAAAACTGGATTCATACTCTAGATGACAGCAGCTGCAGTGGGATGGTTTCTTTGTGTCTATTTTAAATGGCTAAACTACACTTCTTAACCATATAAAACATGCATACGTTTACAAAGAGAGGTTTTATTTTTTTACTATCTTGTACAGATTTCTTTTCTTTTTTCTTTTCTTTTTTTCTTTTTTTAAAATAAAAAATATCTAAATTTGTGTTCCGAAGATGAACGAAGGTCTTACGGGGTAATTACTGACAGCATTTTCATTTTCGGGTGAACTAACCATTTAATGGAAGGAACGACCCTTATAGGCTACTTGAGCGCCATGTATGAGGTGTTTCTGAGTGTTTCTCCCTCATATCTGCTTCGAGGTCTTGATTGTGGCATTTATTTGAGGTTTAGAATCCATTATTCCTGTAATTCTTTTGTCAAATATGAATTTAATAAATAACTCTGTCTCGTATTCTGTCCAAACATACCGCGTCAATTTGCACACTTTGAAGGGTAATGGAAACACAGCTTCTGACATGTAAATAAGGTTACTGCGCAATTACTTAAAGGGCCAGTTCACCCCCCCAAAAAAGTGTTTTATTTCAAATGCATAAGACTTTCATGATCTTCGGAACACACATAAGGATAGTTTTAATGAAATCTGAGATATTTCTGTTCCTTCACTGAAAGTCTATTCACCCAAAACTCTGATGGTTCAAAACATTCATAAAGATATCTTAAAATGAATCCATATGAATCAAGTTGTTTAAATCCAAGTCTTCTGAAGAGACACAATCACTTCATATGATAAACAGATTTAATTTGGGCTTTTATTCATATATAAACATTGATCAGTGAACAGTGTATACAGCTTTCAAATTTGGTCACAATGAGGTTCATTCTTGTACATCACGTAGAACAAACCACTGAAGTTTGTTCTGGTCCTTCAAGCAAGTACGGTTGAGCTTATCTTTATGTTCACTGATCAATGTTTATATCGCTGTGTCCGTAAAAGTAATGCATTATAATATTGTGTTACTCCAAAAGTAAATAATTGCATTACTAAGTTACTTTTAATGGAAAGTAATGTTACATTATATTAAATCTGTTACATTACTTTTGCATGACTTAATCTCACATGGG
>FLSR01001366.1:5287-18190 GCA_900092035.1 Leuciscus waleckii
CCAATTGTGCATCGTTTAAATGCCACGGCCTACCTGAGCATTGTTTCTGATCATGTCCATCCCTTTATGACCACCATGTATCCATCCTCTGATGGCTACTTCCAGCAGTATAATGCTCCATGTCACAAAGCTCGAATCATTTCAAATTGGTTTCTTGAACATGACAATGAGTTCACTGTACTAAAATGGCTAGGCTTTCCTGTAGCTCAAACAGTAGAGCGTTGGCGCTAGCGACGCCAAGGTCATGGGTTCGATTTCCAGGGAAAGTAAGAACTGACAAAATGTAAAATGTGTACCTTGAATGCAATGTAAGTCGCTTTGGATAAAAGTGTCTGCCAAATGCATAAATGTGTTCCTAATAATCCTTTAGGTGAGTGTATTATATAAACACTTAAGTTAGATGCGATTAATCGATTTGACAGCACTAATTATATTATACATGTAGCGCCGTTGTGCTTCGGGCGACCCGAGTTCGAGTCCCGGCTCGTGGACGTTTTCCGATCCCGTCTCCCCTCTCTCTCTCCCACCTCGCTTCGTGTCTAGCTACTGTCCTATCCTAATAAAACACAAACACACACAAAAAAAAGAAAGTAGTAACTATTAGGTTACTTAGTAATTAAAAACTTAAAACAAATAGGCAGAGTACAATAGTAAACTATATATAAGTAGTAAAACAAAACAAAAAATGCATTTATAATATTTATAGCAGCGTCCTGGTAACAACCCAAACAAAATCATTATTCAAGGCACACTCCTCTTGGATTTACTTAAGAAGAAGAACACGTATATATAGGATAGGGGTCATATACGCTTGAGAACAGGGATAGGCCTGCGTTTTGTTTGTGTGTGTATGTGGACAGGATCGAGTCACACCCACTGTGACAGACTGACGCCCTCCCTCACTTCCTCATTCTGACCAAACTGTCGAGATCCATTCCTCACATCACATCACATATCCAAGTAAGTGTTGCCTTTACAATCGTTTTCTACGTTAAAACAACAATGTATCGCGTGTTTGGCGCGTTTGTTCGGTTTTCCCTGTGACGCGCGTGTGTTTACAGAACGCGCGTGATACAATGTAACCATTCCGCATTAATCCGCGTTAAAATGTCCGTCAGATGTTTGTCATCCAAAACTCTGTCGAATGATCTAAGTGTTTGTGGATTAAGATGTGTGTGGTTTCAGATTTTTTCAGGGTGTGTTGTCGTGAAATCTGAAATATTTGGCTGCCATCTTTTTTCATTAGAGAGCGATGCTGAATGGTCAAACCGTGTGTGTAATGTGCGTAGCGTAGTGTACGATTGTCGTACTGAGAGTTAATCAGTACAAGTTCAAACATGAGATGTGTAAGAGAAAAGCTGCATTACTCTAGTACAATCAGGATAACCACTGATCACTGGCTTTAACGCAGAGTTAAACCACTGGTTACTATAGCATGCAGACACAGAAAGTTAGTGAACCCTTAATAATGAACCTGTGCATAAATGTCCAAGTCCTAGAACCAGATAAAAAAAAACAACCATGGTAAACAAATACTAAACATTATGTGTTTTTTGGCCCTTAAAAAGGAAATATAAGGGGATTTTAAAAGTGTGTCCTGAAGAATTAGTTGAAATTCCTATCAAATGTGTTTCTAGTTATGCAGTTCTGATTTGTAAGTTTAATCTAAAAATTGCAAATGAATGTAAAAGTTGTTACTTAAAAAGATTTAATTATATGAAGGTATATATTGTGAGTATGATATGGTGAGAATATTGAGCTTGTGGAAAAATTTTATTCAGACTCAAACTGAGTAAACATAAGCATTTCGGCGCAGATGCTGATATGTATATGGACTAAACATAAGATGAAATTCTGATGCTTGTAATTAAAGAGATCCTCATATTCTCTCAGAAAAAGAGGTACAAAAGCTTTCCCTGGGGCAGTTCCAGGTTCACTTTTGTGTGCATATTAAAAGGAACAAAAGTGTACCTTTAATAAAGTTATCGCCCGAGTGACCGCTTTTGTACCTCTTTTTTTCTGAGAGTGTAACAGTATAGCAGAGACTGACATAAAATACATGTAAATATCAGTTGTCACTCTATATCTGCCAATAATATGTCTTACAAAGATGATATTTAAATGCTTAGTTTTATGATCAAAGCTCAGGGTCATTCAGTGTTAAATCAACCAAATTTCAGAAACTTCCCTGGCTCTTATTTTTTATTTTGTTCATTTTTTTTTTCTGACGAAGCACAAACCGTGATGAAAACCAAAATATTCAATGTCATATTTGATATAATCAATATTTGAGTAATCCTCTTATTTATAGAGGGGTGGTCAAAATGACAATTTCCTTTGATCAAATTCATGCAGAAATACTAGAAATTCTTCTAAAAACCAACTTTGTAACTTAAACCCATTTATTCTTCTGTCAACCTATAGCCTACATTAGCAGAGCACACCTGATAAACCTGCCGCTCCACACGGAGACTTGTTTGCTCAGTGGGATCACACTCATCCGTGTTGGGTTGCAATGATGCAATATTCAATGATTTCAATGATGCAATATTCACTCCTCGCAGTCTCTAAAGGTTTCTGATCATGCTGATCCAGGAGTTGTGTTGTTGAGATGTTGAACACAGCTCCCCGGCTCTGGGAATTGTCATTAAAAAGAAATTCATAGGAACATAGACCATTGATATATATGAGTTTTTTTTAAATATTTAGTGTAATTCAGTGTATTAATAAATAAAAACAGTTTCTTTGTAAGGCAAGGCAAGTTTATTTATATAGCACATTTCATACTATGGCAATTCAAAGTGCTTTGCATGGAAAATGAGCACAAAATAAAAGCAAGGGAAATTAAAATGGCTATAAAAGGAATTAAAAGAGATAAATGATACAGTTATAAAATGATTTAGAGTAAAAGTAGTAAAAAGATTATGCATAGAATAAACTTCTCATCTGGCAAAACACCGGTGTATCTTATTTTGCATATAGTTTTACACGGTGTCTGTGGTGTTTATCCGGCTGGACGTCTCCGATGGACCCGATTTTCCCCTAAAATCGGGCAGGAGGAGCTCTAGGAAAAGGAGGAATACAGTGCGGTCAGTTGTAAACAAACAAAAACGGCAATAAGGGATAAAAAATAAGTTCTAAATATATTTATATTTCTTTATAGGGTTATCTATCTATCTATCTATCTATCTATCTATCTATCTAGTCATTCATCTATCCATCTATAGCACAGAAGATTTTTTGAGGTCAACCAAAGTGAATGAATTAAAGAAAGATGATTGTTCTGGACTCCAGGATTTCAGCAGTAGATGAAGCGAGACACGCGTACAGTAGGATCACATCTGAACTGCTGAATCATGTTCATGCCTCCAGCAGGCTTTATTTAGTTCGCAGATAAGTGCATTGCAATTAAGATAGCATGAAATGACTGATATACTGAAATACAGTAGAGCGCTGAACTGTAATCATTTGAAGTTTTATGGTTAATTGTCCTCTGATGTTGTTTTATCAACATCATTTATCACATTTGAGTTGCTGCTGATGATTGATATGTTCACCAGAGTGACAGTGATGTGGTGGTGTTGGTGAAGACCAAGCAGGCTTTGCTTCGCTCAATCCGTTTCACTTGAACAAAAGCGGCCCTTCCCCCACCATCGCGCACACACACACACACACACACACGCACACGCATACACACACCAGGGGTGGAAATTAACGTAAGCTTGGAGCAAAAATGCCACCGAAATTAATTATAATGCTTCCAAAAAACAAGAAAAAAATCTCTGTGTGCGTTCTTGTTTTTAATATTTATATGCAATATCACACGAGCAAAAGTGTTCTCCCCCGAATATCAGCACGTTTACAAATGTGATAATGAGCTCGTTTACACGCACACTAATACACTGATATCTCACAAAAATGAGTTTATTGAAATAACCCGTTGTCCCGGTTTATATGCAGTGCCAATAGCCCGGCAATACAAGTAGCCTAAAGCGCGTTTACAAGACTAGTAATAAGTCCGGGTTTCCCAGTAGTGAAGTCAACACGTAATAATAAATAATAAAGCATTAAAAACGGAACAGTTTCTTTTCAAACATGTCAGCGGGAAACTTACAAACTCGCATATTATCCTCTCGGTATAGCCTATGTACAGATGCAGCATTTTGACTGTGGCACTTCTGCACGAGATGAAACACATTTTTATAATTTCTTGGGTCAAGAATGAGTTTGTGATATATTTCCTCGCTCTGTGTGGATGTGTTTAAATGCACAGTGAGGAGGTGTTCCTGTCACGTCTCACACATGCGCACTTCAGTAAGCTCAAAGAACTGGTTAATGCGTTCACATGAGGGGTGAAATCGGGGTAGGCTAAAGGGCCAAAAATCTAGCTATTACGATCAGTTTATGTTTAAGCTGTTTATTACTCCGATAAAGGAAACATGTTAACGCGTTTACATAATCACATGCATTGTCGGCTTATTCCCAGCAAACACATTTGCGTCTGTGGCACGTTTCATTTCTACTATGACAAAGTCGCTGTCCAATTGTAAGACGCGACGTTCTGACAAATAATTTTTTTTATGCTAGATATAGATATCCCCCATTTAGCATGTTAGTTTGAGGTGCATTTTTTAATTCGTCAGATGTTAGATAATTCTATACTTTTTAAATATTGTTTATCCTTATTATTATTTAATGGGCCTAACAGTAAATTAATTATAATCAACACCTGCAAGTGTACACTTTGAAAGAGAAAAATGACAGAAAGTTACATTAATTCAACTTCATTAAAACGATAAGCAAATTGCACTTCCGCAATCTTTACCCCATGTTTTTAAAGCGTTGTTAGAAGGTTAGGTACGTTGTGCCAACGTTCTGTGTTTGCTGGGTTTAGCATAATCGGGTTAGGAACGTGCACGTAAACGCACTCATTGATTTTATACAACGATTTAGTTTCAGTAATAGTAAGTTAATAGGCTATTATTAGGTGACTTACCTTTCAAACCCATTATTGTCAATATTGTCTGTTTTTTGTCTATTTTGCCAACAAAAATAGTTCCAAACATTAGAGTCACTGCGTGATCACGGTTTCATTTCCATTGCTGAATGAATCCACGTTTTTGAACGAATCATTCTAATGAATGATTCAACGACTCCCTCCCTCAATCACTCACTCACTCCTGTTTCAGAAACGGGCCTCAGAATTGCTCTGGTGAAGGTTTCACATTACTGAATCTGTTCTGCTTTTGCATGTGACTGTGATTTTAAAATAACCATGTAAATGTTCTCCAGGTGTCAGAGATGAGTTACCCCGGATATCCTCCCGCAGGTGGAAACTACCCCCCCGGCTCCGGCCCGTATCAACAGGCCCAGGCTGGATACCCCCCCCAACCCGGAGCCTATCCTCCCCAGGCGGGATACTATCAGCCTCAGCCCGGAGCCGGATACCCCCCCGGAGCCGGATACCCTCCCCAGGCCGGCGGATACCCCCCCCAGGCCGCCGGTGGATACCCAGCTGCCCCGGGAGGAGGAGGGTTCCCACCACAGGCTGGAGGTTACCCGGCCGCCCAGCCCGGGACCTACCCCAACATGCCCCCCGCAGGTGAGTCCGGCTACTCTGAGGGTGCTAAAGAATAACATTTCTTGAGAGTACATTTTCTCCTGTCATACATCTAAGGGTGCTTTCACACTGGCAGTTTAGTTTGGAACGGGGCACGGTTCGCATGAAACATCGTTAATGTGAACGCTGGCATGTGGACCCGGGTGCGCACTGGGGTCCCGAACCCGAGAGTCTGAGTTCGGTTGCACTTGAACCGTGCCGCAGTGAATGTGAAAGCAACACAGACTCGGGTGCGCACTTGTTTAGGAAGTAAAGTAACCTGCACATGCGTTTTAGCTGATTATGATGCATTCAGTTTAATAAATCACATGTAAGGGATGATAGTGTTGATGATTTACCTTGGATACGAGCGAGAGTGAGCCTGCTGTGTATTCGCGCATATTGCGTGGAATCAGGGCAACACATTAATGGAAATCCACTGTCTCCTCAAAAGAGTTTTGCAAGCAGCAGAAAGCCAGCTTATGACACACAGTAAACCTGTGTTGTTCACTCAGCTGCTCTCATAATAGCACCAAAGTAATAAAAAACACAATGTATTGACCCGTGTTCTGTTTTCTATCATGTGCTGTGCATGTTTGCGATGACGTGTGAAACGCCCTGAGCTCGGCATGCTGAAGCATTGTGGGTGTTCGTGTATGCAGAGACTAGGGCTGCATGATTAATCACAATTTATATGAAATCATACTTTAATCGAGTTGGCTTATCGCGGTTTTGAAATCGCAAAGGCTGTGATTATTATAATAATTTTTTATGTGCAGCTTGTCAGCGACGTACGGCTCTGTAAACGCTGCTTCATCGGAAAGCACTGAGTTTGAGTCGCTTATAACGTGCATTTGAAAAAGCAACACGCGTCAAATATCTTTCCAAACATGAGAAGCATTTATGAACCTCTTGTCAACAGAAGACAGCAGTTAATAACATGCTTTTACTCCAAACTCACTTTATAACGACAGTTGAGCTCATTCTTCTGTGAGGTGATGTGGTTTCTTACACAGCCTTTGCGATTTAAATATCGCGATTACATGTAAATTGCGATCATCTGCCGCCCTAGCAGAGACTAGTGTCTATTGTACTGTGTGTTCTTCTGGAGGCTCTAATGTTATTTGTGGGAAACTGATCATAGCGTCTGAAAAACTGAGCACTTATGAAATGGATTGGCACTTATGAAATGGATTGGCAGTTAAAAATAAGACGTCGTTCTGATTTGATGATGATGATAATCATACTGATACAAATCAATATTGGAAAGTGTTTGAATATGAATATGCTATATATGCAATATATATGCATTATATATATATATATATATATTACATATATATATTACATTATATTACATATACATATAAATATAAATATATTTCTTTATATAGTGTAACTAAAGGCACCAGGTTGGCGGTGCCACCGGCTTGGGCCCGCAATCGCTGCTTGCAGCTATATTTATATATATTTTTTTATTATTACTTACAGTAAGATGTGTGTGACCAACATATGACAGTAAAAGAGCATACACAAACAATATTCTAATATGGAATCCGAATTGTATTGGAATGGTAAAGAGTGTTGGGACGTGACAGGAGGTTCTCCACTCAAGGATACAATATGATGGATACGTCTAAGAATATTCCACATATGGTTGAAAAAATACCATCATTTGCCTAGAAAGATAACATTCTGGGAGTCAAGACTATAAAGGAGAAAGGATGCCCTCCCTTCACTGTCACCAAACCATCATAAATTTGTTTTTTTCAGGATTCTTTGAAGGATATAAAGTTCAAAAGAACAGCATTGAAATAAAAAAATCTTTTGTAATATTATAATTGTCTTTACTGTCACTTTGTCTATGTAATGCATCCTTGCTGAATAAAAGTATTCATTTCTTTAAAAGAAAAACCTGACCCCAAACTTTTGAACGGTTGTGTGTGTGTGTGTGTGTGTGTGTGTGTATATACAGTATATACTATGTGTATTTATTTCACTTCATGAAAACAAGGATAAATATTTATTTAAATTTGAATATTTAGTTGATTTTTTTTTTATCGTTAAAAAAGTAATCTTTTCAGAATCAAGGAATTTGTGTTGGTGACATGAGCTTCCAGTGCAGAAAATAGACATGCATGGGGATAAAAGCTATAAATAGGAATATAACACATTAATAAATAAATATATGATACAGTAATACAAATATAGAAAATACACAATAGACAGAACTATGCATATACAGATATGCCATTTCCAGATTTAAGAATGTAACAATTTTTAAATTGTTACATTCTTAAGTGTAACTGATTTGAACTGTTTCCTGTGATGTATGTGTTCAGAAGGGATATCGTGGGTCCATGAAGGACTTCCCTGGCGCCGACCCTCTCAAAGATGTCGAGGTGTTACGGAAAGCCATGAAGGGTTTCGGTGAGAAGACATTGATTCATTTGAACCACAGAAATGTTTGCATAGTCACATCTTTAAATACCGAGTCCTGATAGTGACTGAATCTGTTTTGCTCACAGGAACCGATGAGAACGCCATCGTCGAGCTTCTTGGCAGTCGATCCATCAAGCAGCGTGTGCCACTGTTGGCGGCGTACAAAACCACCTACGGCAAGGTGAACATGAGGAACAAAGCATGTGGAAGATCTGCCATTGTGGTTTCTTGCGTGTAACTTTGCATTCATTATGACGTTTTCCAGGATCTGGTGAAGGACCTGAAGTCAGAGCTGACGGGAAACTTTGAAGATCTGGTGCTGAACATGCTGAAGTCTCCGGCACAACTCGATGCCTATGAAATGAAGCAGGCCATTGCGGTGAGGTTTTATTTTTCCCTTGATTTTCCAGGAAAATGTGTCCAAATCCATTGAGATAAAAGATTGTTGCAAGGTATTTAAAGTTGCCATGAAATGGAAGTTTCTTTCCTATTGTGGCGTATATCCGAAATGCCTTCTGGAATAAGAACAAATGTGGGCGGGGCTTGATTTTGTTGATTGGATGAATGGTTGTGGTTTGCCATTGGTGGATCTCATGTGAGTGACAGGTTGCCCCGCCCACATCAAGGTTAAGTTAATCTGATTTAAGATTACGAGCGACATGGCTTTAAAACAATAATGATGTGCACCGATACATCCTCTATAATAAATACTGCAATATTCCATTAAAATTAAGAATTTATTTCATGATGATTTTAAAAGTCTCTGTTTCATCCTTACTGAAATGCAGCTTCATAAGTGACTGATCTGGAACGTCCTCATGTAATGCTAACAGAGCTTTATCCCAGTATAGCAGGCAAACATGCTAACACACTCACCCAGTCTAGCATGCTTACGCTTGGTTACAGCACAGATCTCATGTGCTGGTGCTTGTGTTACTCAGAGCTCATTAATGAAACACGGGCAGGTAATTACAGAGTAGAGAGCAGAAATCCTGCCAGACTCTCTGTCTGTGATTATTATCATCCCTCACTGTGGAGAAAATGAAAGAAACCTGTTGATTGCATGTTTTAAAACTCGCTGATAAACTATCAGGCTGTGAATATAAGGATGCACAAGGATTATAGCCAATGAAAACACTTCTTGTTTCCCAGCTGTGGTTATCAGGAAGAACCGTATTTTCCAGAAAAAGTAAAAAAAAAAAAAAGTTGCATTTGTTTGTCACATTTTTATTGTATTTAAAAAAACAACAACAGGGAAATAAAACAAAATAACGTTATAAACATTATAAACATGTATTTCAGTTCCGCTCAATCCACAACAAATCCTCCTGTTAACTTTGCCAAGCGTGTGTCCTTTAACACGCTTTTTTTTTATTGCCTTTCCCCGCCATCACATATAATTCCGAAGCTTCTAATGTTGTTTTAGAGTCTCCAATAACAGTTTTACATGCAGTCAAGGTCTAAACACTTTATTTTCTCATAATAATCATTGCAGCATCAGCTCTTTTCTCTCAGTGTCTGAAACACTTCATCTGCAGATTCAGTCTCTCTAAACCCCGCCTCTCTGAACGCTGCTCTACTGTGATTGGTCAGAATCGAAGTGCTCATTATCATATCTGAATCTCAGCTCTTGATACAGTGATACGAACAGTAATGATGGCGTGGGTTTAACCGTATCAATCTCAGAAAACAGCGTCTTCTCCACACGAACAACACCAACCAAACTCTTCCAGTCTCAGATACACTACAGTGTTTGAGGGCGGAGCTAAGAGATGCTGATCAGCCAATCAAGACCACAGGCGGGCATTATGCAAATTAGTTACAAACCTTCAGCAGGAAGTGAGACTGGATTTACTGATGACTCGTTTCAGGCAGTTCAGAATCGATTCCTTTTTTCTTTTCTTTTTTTATAACTAATGTACTTTGATCTTTAAAACTTTGCGGATTTTGAAAGACAACTCGGATAGACATATGGCTTAGATTTTCTTTCAATTAGAGAGTCCAAATTATTTTGTATAGAGTTTTTTTTTTTAGTTCAGTACATTTGCTTTACAACTTAAAAAAAATGTTTCCCCCTTTTTGCAATAATTCGTCCTTTTTGCAATAATCGAGTGTTTTAGAGCCTGTATTCCTGTATTACAACCATTTTCCTACAGATCTGTGTTCAGAAAGGTTAAATAAGTCGCAGCACAGTTCAGATGATGCTCATGTTCCAGAAGATGCTGTGATGATGATGATGGTTCTCCGTGTTTTCAGGGTGCAGGAACGGACGAGGCCTGTCTCATCGAGATTCTGTCCTCTCGGAGTAACGCTGAGATCAAGGAGATCACGAGGGTGTATAAGGCAGGTGAGTCACAGACCTCGTGAGACCCCCGCGCACGCGTGTGTGTATGATGAACTCTACAGATCAGTGTTTGTAGTTCAGATTACGGTAAATCTCTGGAGGACGCCATCAGCAGTGACACGTCAGGACACTTCCGGCGTCGCTCATCTTCTCTCTCAGGTACAGAAGATCACCTGGCCTTTCCTTTTAGATTTCATTCATATTACAGATATGCATATTAGTCTATATATCGATCGTTCTATGATAGAACGAAAGAAAGATAGATGGATAGAACTTCTATCTATCTATCTATCTATCTATGTATCTATGTCTGTCTGTCTGTATCTATCTATCTATATTTGTGAAAATGTAGTGTATTTTATTTATTAAACATGGAAAATAGAAAGCAATATCTATTTCTCTAAGTGTGGTTCATAAAACACTTTCTCTTTTCATATTATTTATATACACCATTATAGCATTTTTAGTAATATTGAATTATATAATAATTTTTCATTTTAATTTGAGCTAAAGTTATTGTAATATTATTATGTGCTTTTATTAAATTATATTTTTAATTATATGTAATTTATATTTATTTGAGTATTATTTAAATTATTTCTGTTATTTACCAATGCAACATTTCTTATTTTCATTTAAGTTTTTAAATTTAAGATTTTAAACTAATATTTATATTTTGGTAACACTTTAGTTTAGGGTCCAATTCTGACTATTAACTACGACTTTGCCTCAATAAACTCCTCCTAATTATCTCTTATTAATAGTTAGTAAGGTAGTTGTTAAGTCTAGGTATTATAGGATTAAGGGATGTACAGATGAAACTCGAAACATTAGAATATTGTGCAAAAGTTTGTGTATTTCAGTAATTCAAATAAAAAGGTGAATCTAATATATTTAGTGTATATAACTATATACATATGATTATACTTTTCAGAGGGCCGACATTTCTGTATTTGAAATACTTTTTTTATTTATTTTTTATTTCATGTAATATTAATTTTCAAATTTTCTGAGATTTTGAATTTGGGGTTTTCATAAGCCGTAAGCCATAATCATAAAAATTATAACTTTTGCACGATATTCAATTTTTTTTTGTTTTACCTGTAGAATATGATCATGCAGAATAAGGCATTAATATGTGCTTTATAAGTACTAATACACAGCCAATATCCTAGCAATATGCATGATAATAAGCTACTAGTTATTAGTCAGAAGTGGACCATAAACTAAAGTGTCACAATTTATCAAAGTACGAAAAACACATTTGCAATTCTGCTTAGTTAATAACAACACTGCTTCAGATCAGCACAAAATATCAATTCCCCTTCAAAAACAGAAGTGAAATCACAGCTGTGTTGATGAAGTAGTTTTGATGATTTGTTCTCAGGGTAATCGAGACGAGAGAGAGACTGTGGATGTTTCTCTGGCCAAACAGGACGCTCAGGTCGGAGAAAAAGACTTGATTTGCTTAAACAAATTGATGTTTTAATGTGCATGTGTATTTCTGGCTGCTGAACGTGTGTGGGATGTTCTGTGTGTTACAGAAACTGTACGCCGCAGGAGAGAATAAAGTCGGCACGGATGAGTCTCAGTTTAATGCGGTTCTGTGCGCTCGCAGTAAACCTCATCTCAGGCAAGGTAAAACCCACCGGCCCACTGCGGTTCCTGAACTAGGACAGTGTGTTTAACACCAGTCATCGAGAGAAAGATTCATGAACACTATGGAAACATCCTCTTCTGCAGCTTTGAATTAGTTCCAGTTTCATTATTTGCTTTTCATTAGACCAAAATTGGCACAAATCACTTAGTCATATTTAGGGATGCACGATATGTCAGCAACCATATCTTTATCGTTTATTTTGAATGTTGTCGCTATCGGCCCGAGAAGAAAATGTGGCCGATATATTAAAGCCGATAAATAATGTATTATTTCCTTCAGCTGAGACACTTCAGATGTTCAACATGATGGTTTTGAGTTGCTTGAAATATGATTGAAATCACTTCAAAAAGGGGAAAATACAGTTCAGTGCAACAGTTAATATCGGCTACATAACATTAAAATGAGAATATTATAATTGTGTGTTTGGGACATGTTTTTTTTTATAATTTTTTTTATAATTCTTTAATGAATAGAAAGTTCAAAGAACAGCATTTATTAAATGTATTTATTAAAGCATTTATTAAATGCTTAACATTATGAATGTTTTCGCTGTCACTTTTGATGAATTTAAAGGATAGTTAAAATATAAAAATTTAAAAAAGATAAATATATTCAAATAGAAAACAACTATTTTAAATTGGAATAATATTTCACAATTTTTCTGTTTTACTGTAAATGTAATGTTTTCATTAAATAAATGCAGCCTTGGTGAGCATAAGAGACTTCTTTCAAAAACATTAAAAAAATTGTGGGAATAATTATAAAATTCAAAAGACACTTACGTCTGGCCACCAGCAGAGAGAGACAAAGATCGCATAATGTAAAATCACATAGCGTAGAAAATGCCTCAGAAAAAAA
>FLSR01001367.1:0-10910 GCA_900092035.1 Leuciscus waleckii
ATCATTCTTATTGCTGAATCTGCATAGTTTTTACATGAATGCTATGTCATCGGGTTGATGTGAATTTATAAGTCACAAGCTTCAAATCTAATTTAATCTTTTGATGTGGACGCACTGCATGAATATGCAGTTTCCTGCTGTTGCCACAAACTAACCATCCTCTGTTGTTTTAAAAAGCAGACTTATATTTACCTATTTCAGGTCCTTATTAGGAGACAAGGAGCACACAAAGCTTTGCCGTAGCTGCTTGTATTAATCAAGCAGTAAAAAACGATGCCCAGATGCCCAAAACAAGGCATCTGCAGATGAGAGTCCGAAACAAGCACTTGTTGGACAACGTTTTCCTGCACCACAGAATGATGAGTGGGAAGATAATTTTAGATTGACACAACAGTAATTTATTATATTCTTATATATTATTACAACAACATCAGCTCGTAATTCAAATGATCACAGAGGTACTGAGATAAAAGTTTATGGTTACAGTGTCTACAGTAGCAATCAAAATAGAGTAAATCAACTTTTGCAAGAAACTTGACACTTAAAGATAAAGATTTAACATTGTTACACAAACAGGTGGTGACAAGAGACTGGTAAACAAATGTGTTTGTCATTTTTTTTAATCATTTATTCTAGAGATTTGTTCAAAAACGCTGATTCATCCATTAATGAAACAAGTATTTTAGTCATTAAATCATTTTTTTTTTTCATTCAGATTAATCATTTTAAATTGACTGCAGAAATTAACATTTTGTCAGAACCTCTAGTAAATGACTTATGTTGTTAAGTTGTCTGTTCAGAATCGTGATCTCTGTCTGAAACACTAAAAGAATCGGGATTCTTATTTTAACTTAAAGGGTTGGTTCGGAGTAAAATCAACCAAGGGTCCTTTGCACCATGACCTCGAGCCAAACACCCCGAAAGAAGCCTTTTTTTCCATTGGCTGAACATAGTTAGAGCTTATTTAGAGAAATCAGCCGGATTGCTTAGTGCAGGCACTAATGGATCCTATGATGTATCTCATAAATTACCCCACTAATAATGCCCGTAACACTTTACGGTAAGGGTACATTAATTATCATGAATTCATGTATAAATTCATGCATGAATTACGCATTCATTCATGCATTAATATCTCATGAATCATCAGGAAATAACACAAGTTCAACGTTTTTCATTCATGACTTCATGAGTGAACAACACCTTAATAAAAAAATGTACTAAGATGAGTATATCATCATGAATTATGATTTATTACGCATGATCATGATGTTTTCTTTGTTCACAGTGTTTTCTTTGGTCCTTAGAAACACTGATGAACAATGTGCTAATGGTCGCATAACTGTGAACAAAGAAAAGCATCACGATCATGCGTAATAAATCATAATTCATGATGATATACTCATCTTAGTACATTTTTTTATTAAGGTGTTGTTCACTCATGAAGTCATGAATGAAAAACGTTGAACTTGTGTTATTTCCTGATGATTCATGAGATATTAATGCATGAATGAATGCGTAATTCATGCATGAATTTATACATGAATTCATGATAATTAATGTACCCTTACCGTAAAGTGTTACCTCATTTTCTTTATTAGTGTGTAAACAGTTTAAACATACCTTTGTATAAAGTCCCTGAGGCGTCTTTAGGATACTGCATGTTGAACACATAGTAAGCAGCGAAGGTTTCAGCCACTCCATTCAAAAGACTGATTTGGGCCCCATCACAACTGTTCCTTCTATGAACACTTGTTGCTATTAGTGTCTCTTCTGAAATGCATTAACACAATATGATAATAAAAGGTGAGTAAATCATGGGGTAATTTTCATTTAAAAGTGAACTACTCTATAAAATAATGGAAGAATATACCTTGCACAATTTAGCAAGGTGTGCTGGATATGTCTCTCTCTCTCTCTCTCTCTGGATATCAGCAGCTGTGGCAGAGGGCTAGGCTAGGGAATAAAAAACGTAAACATTACCAAATGTATTACCAATTACACAAATACCAAATAAAAAATCTATTATTATTTTAGTCCATATAGTCTGCCAGGCAGCCACATGTAATTTGAGACAAACAAAATGGTTAACTTAATTTTAATACTACTGATAATTTGCTGCCTTTTCTGAAGACAAAGAGAGCATTGAAAGCTTTTCAACAGAACCCAGGCTCCGAAAAAAAAAAAATTATGACGATGCTGGTTGGATTTAGTTGCGCACGCGCAGTTTTTTTTAGATACAGACAGTTACATGACTGCTCTTCCAACCTGGTTTGCCAAGCACAAAGTAATGTTATAACATATGAGCATACCAGATGCTATATTCAGCTTATCTCACAGTTATAGCTGACTCACATAATTAAAGATACCAGCATTGTCGTTTAATTAAAACCCATATTTCAACTAAAATTTGCTTGTGTTTATTCAGTGACCGTAAAATCTACAAACTTCGTTTATGCTAGTGTGCAAACCACGGCTTCAAGACCCCCGATTACAAGACAGCAAAGCAGAAGTCCTAATAATGTTACGACAGCCTGTCCAGTAGCACGTGTAATCAATGCAATAATAACCTGAGCTAACTGATCGGGCTAACGTTAATGCTTATTTTTAACAGTCTGGGCTAACGTTATTTGAGCTATCGTCATTGTGGTGGTTGTTTTCCATTAACGTTAGGCTACGTTACAAGCTCAGCTCTACTCGATTCTACTCACCATGTTTGTTTTTCCATTGAAAATAGTGCCGTGTATCTGCATGTGGTAACGTTACCATTTTCTTTATGGATTGAGTAACTTAAAGAAGACGCCGCTTCACCGCGGTCAGTTCAGGTTTATAACGTCGTTACCCGGGAGTGAGCGGGGCGAGTTGAGCTAACGTTATATCTAACATTACTCTAGCTAATGTTACTGAAATATACCAAGCGAAAAATTGTGAATATCTCGTACCTCGTAGCTGCATGTGGTAACTTTTTTCCGTATGGGTTGAGTAAGAAGACGCCACTTCACCGCGGTCAGTTCATGGTGTTGTTTTACCGGGAGTGAGCGAGTCGAGTCGGGGCGAACGTCACAGAAGCTAATGTCACTGAAATAAAACCAAACGAAACAATCACCACTCATATGACCGGTATTAATATATCCATAGACTTATAAAAATAGATTTCATGTTAACGTTTCATACCTGAGATGTGTTCCTTCCAAAAGCTGCTTCTTCCAAAAGTGTTTGATTCTGGTGCCGTTGGCCACCGCGGTACTGCGCAATTTCAAAATTCAAATCGCAGCAATCCCACAATGCTATGCGGTGGCTGTAAAATAATGCTTCTACAGTGTAGTTACAACAAAATTACAGGACTGTCCATAAATTTCCCATCATGCATTTGTATTTACAATAAAAACATGAATACAATATGTTGTTGTAAATTTTATTGTAAAAATTACATCAATTGCTAACAGTGTAAGTATTTGCAACATGTTTAAATGTCATGTTAAAATAATGTTACCATAATTGTTTTGTTTATTTTTGTTTTGTTTTCTCAACCCACTGTAAGAAACACAATTTGTTCCCTTTCCTCGAACTGCGTCGATACAACACTTTTGGGAACGCCCTTAGCGCAACGCATCTGAAGTATGAATGAAACTAATCCAATCCTGATTGGTGCTGCGTCATGACGTAACATGTGACTGCATACACGGAAGCTACAAAGGGCACACAGAGTTAGCTTTTTGCGCTTCAGCAAACGCTCTGTGTCAAGCTGTCTGTCCTATTTGGTGTTGTTTGTCCCATAAGAACTTCAAATAAAGTTCTGCATTGCAATATAGAATCTAGTGGCTCGGATCTCACGTTTGCAGCGGCAGCGCGTAGATTAAAGGTCTGCATTGCAATACAGAATCTAGTGGCTCAGATCTCGCGTTTGCCGAGGCAGCGCGTAGATTATGGCTCTACTCTGCAATAAAGTTTCTGTGGCTGGGATCTTGCGTTGCCGAGGCAGCGAATAGATTAAAGTCGGCATTAAACAGAATCTACAGTGGCTCGGATCTCGCATATGCAGAGGCAGCGCGTAGATTACAGGTCTACTCTGCAATAAAATTCTGTGTGGGTGCGAGGCATGCACAGTCAGCTGCTGAGGGTGCTGGCTGTGTTCATTGAGAAATATCTCGACGCACACACCCGTATGTTTTCGGGTGTTTCAACCTCGCGCCCGTTGACTTTCTTCTCGAGAGATGAAAGCCAAATAAATTGTGAAAGACTGGAATCTCGCGTTTGCCGAGGCAGCGTGTAGATTACAAGACCGTATAAATAAATATTAAAACAGAATTGTCTGGTGATTATGGCTGCATTTAATTCTAAGAAATTAAAATGATGGAATATTATGACTTTAAGAAGTTAGATATTTTAATTCAGCCTACCATTCAGACCGTGTTTCACTTATCCAGTGTTTATGGCTGCATTTAATTCTGAGGTATTAAAATGATGAGCAGCGAACGCACGCTGCTCTGTCTCCCCCACAGGCTTGCGGCCAGGCAGTGTTCCGTCCACACATCGAAAATCGTTTCATCCACACATCTAAAACGAGACGAGAATAGCAGTGCTGTCCCCAACCCCACCAATCAGGATTGGATTAGTTTCATTCATACTTCAGATGCGTTACGCTAAGGGCGTTCCCCAAAGTGTCGTATCGACGCAGTGTCTCGTTCCCTTCTCAGGAAACAAGGGTTACAGTCGTAACCCGAGAAGTTTTTCTTTGAAGTTTTTACATAAAAGAGGAAGGAAAAATTGCTTATTGTTTAGTTAATTTTTACTGGAAAAGGACAAAGATGATAATACAAATATTTTTGCAGTTGCCACGTATTCACTGGTGATAAAAAAATTTGTATGTAGACTTCTCCCTCTCTAATTAAAGGGAAGAATGTCCTTTATCAATTCTCCCTTCCTTTCAGAAATGGAAATACTACCATGAGAACCATCCTTTATCCTGAGAGAACAGAGCAGAGTTCTGGGTCAAATAACTTGGCTTGTGAGGGCACCTCTTGCTTGACCTCTTGCAAATTCTCTGCACTGACTAACAGAAAGCTGCTTTGTTTAAAAGTGTGCTGTGTGAGCTGTGCAAAACAAGTTTTTACATAAATAATTTGAGGAAAATAAATAAAAATTGCCAGTATGGAAATAAAAAATGTATGTCAACATAAAAAAACTGGTTTCACTTTATTGTGATGGTCCCTTTAACACATTATGTTGACTATGTAACGTTGCACCTACATGTCTACCAACTCTCATTAGAGTGTGAGTAGAGTATTAGTAGACTGGTAGGGTTAGGGTTTGACTAAGTTAACATGTACTTGCAAAGTTACTTATAGTTAGTAGAATGTCTGTTGGGGGAGCATCAAAATAAACACATCAGATATTAAGCAGACAGTTTACGAATGCTCTAATGAAAGTTAGTTGACGTAGTTTTAAAGTTAATTATAGACAACAGATTGTTCAAAAGGGACCACCAAAATAAAGTATTACCAAAAAAGTATTTTGCTTCTTGAGTTATTTTTTACTGGAAAAAGGACAAAGATGAGAATTGTTGTGCAGGTGCCAAGTATTCACTGGTGATAACAAATAAACAACATTTAATATTTAGACTTCTCCCTCCCTAATTAAAGAGAAGCATGTCCTTTATCAATTCTCCCTTCCTTTCAAAAAGGGAAATATTACCATGAGAACCATCCTTTATCTTGAGAGAACAGAGCAGAGCTCTGGGGCAGAGAACTTGGCTTGTGAGGGCACCTCCTGCTGCCGCAAGCTCCATGTGGAAAGCATGTCCTCTAGAGAATGAAGCTGACACCAGCCCGAACCACACACAGCCCGTGGACCTGGTCCCTCCTCGCCAGCTACCAAATCCCTTCAGTTTACATCGTCGGACTCTTTCACTGCAGACCACCCTAAACATCAGCATCAACGCCCCTCTGCAATGCAGAAAGTGAGCGAGGGAAAGGAAACAAAGTCGCATGTAGATTTGGGCCGTGATATGATGGATGGGAATGACAGGCTGTTATAAATGTTGAGACAAAGAGAAAGGAAGAGACACAGCACAAAGGAAGCAAGCCAAGCATGGTGTGGACACTTGACGAAGCTTCTGTGTTCGGAAAATGACTGTGTTCAGGGAAAAAGATCAAAGGAGGGATTTTGGAGCAGCCTGAAGGAAAGCATACTGATTGACTGTGAGAAGGTGAATTGATTTGTATGGAGTGCATGGAAATATGATGGATTTTTTTCCCCATCAAAACAATCCCTGAGGGATAAGAGTCCAGGCAAGGGGGCGGTTGGAGTGTAAATCACAAAACCTAGAGAGGTTTTGCATGGTGTAAAATAAGCAGTACAAGGCAAGAAAACGGCACTGCTTATGCAACTCCACCACCTGTTTCCAAAGCAGAAAAAAAGCTGATGAATATGCAGTTGGTCACACTGCATATCTGATATCGGTGTTTATTTAACGTTACAAAAAAGCTCAGATGGATAATTCCATGGTGAACACTGAAGGAAAACACTAACCCAAGGGTCTGATCTGCGTCCGTTTATTTGATAGCCATGAACGCGTGCATGCACAAATCAAAAAGATCTGAAGTGCAAAAAAAAAAAACAGCCCTTGTTAGTATACATAACAAAAGGGCCATAGTGCGTGAAGTCAGTGAACTGCACAAATGAGACATGATGCGCTAAAAACAGCATTTCATTCCAAGTTGGGACTGAAACAAATGATCTCCCATTAGTCTGTCTGGATCAAATACCTCATTGCATCACTAATGAGATATTTTATTTGTTTACCAGATGAGCTCGACATTGCTTATGGGATACTAACACTAATAATATAATCAATGGGAAACAAAAACAACAGCAGCAAATAAAGCATATCTATTCATTCAGACCTGGCTCCCGCGAAGCCTTGATTGTCTGACATTGCTAATATCATGCCTATTACAAATGGATTGAAAGCAAATTCCACTGCACAGTGACATGCCTGATTACACCCATGTTTCAAGGGAAGTTATTCACCATCAGACAAATATTAGAAAGGGCCTAGATTAAAGAAGGGTCGAAACAGGAAGTCAAATCAAAGCTCCCCTCTATGCACAGCTAATGAAACGTTTTCAAATACAAGCAATTCCAGAGTTGGAAAGAGTGCAGCGTGCTTTCACAAAAATACTCATAAACGGCCCCACACAGACTATGGCTGCATCCAAATCAACATACTCTCTGTGTAGGTACTTATTTTAAATAAATAATTCCTTTGTGACCATTGAAATAGTATTATGTATAGGATGTAGTATGAATATAATCTGGGCGTACTACCTTGGTCCCTTTTTTAAGGACATGTGACCTAACCGAGTCAGTTGCGTTGCTTCACTGTCATTCACAAATGGGATGTGAGTGTCAATCAGAAAATAATAGGTAATTTTGCCTATTTTGAACTACTACCCAGCTAACAGGGAATATTCCCAGAACTTTCAATATTTCTTTTAAGGTTATGTCAATGTTAAGATAAAATGTTATTTAATTAACTTTTATAGAATCTTCTTATTTGTATGTTGAGAGAAAATGTTTCAAACTAAATTTCCAGAACATCCTTATGATGTTATTTTTAGTTGATGAATGTTTTCATTAAGGTTTTTAAATGTCATTATAACAACTTTCTTGAAATGTCCTTATGATGTTATTGACATTTACTGTCTCCCATGTGGACCTTTTTTTGTTTCTGTATAGTTTTGTAGTCTTTTTGTAGTTCTACCAGAAAGACTCGGGAGAATTAATACTGTGACAAATGAACATTTATTTAAGAGCTCAGCAAACAATCAAATTCTTTGGCGTAGGCCCTGTCCGTAACTCGCATTCCGAGGGTACGGAATCTGCATATCCTGCCTGAAGACGAAGGCAGGGGCGCAGCCCACCCCCAGCAAAGTAAGGAAGGGGGCCATCTGGTGGTGGTGGGGTGGAAGGAGGAAGAGGACATCCTGGAGTCTTCAGGATGTAGGGGAGAGCCCGTCTGGAGGTGTAGGAGAGGATGGAGGGGAGGACCCAACATGGTGGTGTTGGGGGGGTTGAGGAAAGGTACCATCTTAGTGGTGGTTGGGGAGGATGGAGGAGGTTGAAGCGACAGCATCTGCAAACTCAGACATGAGTAAGTACCACACTTTTATACCGGGCTATTACGATATGATTGGATAGATAAGAAGGCAATAAGTGACGAGAACGATTGAGTCTTCCTGGCAGAACTTGCGCTAGGCTTCATTTCTTTTGGTTCTCTTTGTTTCTCCCAGATCTGTTGCACCTGTGTCTAGTTAGTCTTGTGTATACCATGTGTATAAGCTCCAGTGTTTGCTATGTTAGTTTTTTTTTGTTGTTAGGACAACTGACCAAACCATTTATTCATTTTGCAGATGCTTTTATCAGACAACTTACAAATGAGGAATACAGTAAGCGATTTTATCGTGAGGTGGCAAACAAACGCAAGAAGTGCTCAAAATACAAAGTTTCAGACATTGCTTAGAGAAGTATAAGCTAGAATGGGGAGGGATTAAAGAAAGGTGAAAGCATAGAATAATTAAAAGAAAATAATAATTATGATCATGATGAGGTTAAGTGCTCACTGAAGCACTTCAGATGAGTTTTTTTAATGTTGTCAGGGATACTGCATTCCAGAAGAAAGCGGGGAGATCTTTCCACCAGCAAGGAACAGTGAACGAAAATATTCTGGAGAGTGATTTTTTGCCTCTCTTTGATGGTACCACGAGCTGTTGCTCATTTACTGATCGTAGGCTTCTGGTAGGGATGTAGACTCGTAAGAGTGAGTGGAAGTAGGAGGGTGCTGAGCCTGTGGCAGATCTGTAAGAAAGCGTCAATGCCTTGAAGTTGACGCGAACAGCGAGTGGTAGCCAGTGCAGAGAGATGAAGAGAGGTGTGACGTGGGCCCTTTTGGGCTCGTTGAAGACAAGATGTGCTGCAGCATTCTGAATCATTTGTAGAGGTTTGATTGCTCACGATGGTCCAGCCAGAAGAGCATTGCAGTAATCCAGCCAAGAAATGACCAGGGCCTGGACGAGAAGTTGTGTTGCATGCTCAGTTAGGAAAGGCCTGATCTTCCTGATGTTGTATAGTGCAAACCTGCATGACCAAGCTGTTTTTGCAATGTGGACTTTGAAGGTCAGTTGGTCCTCAAGATTACTCCAAGATTTCAAGCTGACCTTGATGGGGCAATAGATGATGATGTACCTTGCTGGATGGTGAAATCGTGCTGTAGAGATGGATTGGCAGGGAAGACGAGAAGCTCAGTCTTTCCCAGGTTGAGCTGGAAGTGATGTTCTTCCATCCATGCCAAGATCTCCGCCAGACAGCTTCAGATTCATGCAGCTACTGTCGGATCATCTTTTGAATGAAAGGTAGAGCTGTGTGTCATCAGCATAATAATGGTAAGAGAAACCGTGTGTCTTCATGATGGGTCCCAGTGATGTAGTGAATTTGGAGAAGAGGAGGGGTCCAAGAACTGAACCCTGAGGAACCCCTGTGGTCAAATCATGTACTTTGGATACCTCCCCTCTCCAGGCAACCCTGAAAGACCTGTGGAAGTTCTGTGATGTCCAGTGATGAGAGGGTGGGCAGAAGGATCTGATGATTCACAGTGTCAAAGGCAGCAGATAGATCCAGGGGAATGAGAACTGAGGATTTGGTATCCGCAAACCACAGGGCTTCAGTGACTGACAGTAATGCAGCCTCAGTTGAATGGCCGTCCTTGAAACCAGATTGGTTGTTATGTGAGAGGAAAGACCTTGTTGAAAACAACTCGTTCAAGTGTTTGAAATTAACCAACCCACCAAATGCAGGTAAAAATCAACTGTGGCAAACGCTGGGTCGCGCAGCGGTAATGCTGTCAAATCACTATCCCATTTGGCGTGTTATTATGTTTACTCACTTTGCTGGGGATGTTTGGGTAAGTCAAATCTGCGCAGATTTAGCGCAAATACTCAACTTGTTAGTCGTCATGATGTGTTAAATACAGCGTAAAACGCTAGAAAAACGCATATCTGGCTTACTTGAACATGCCTGTCATTGAAACAATAGCGAAGATTATTAAGCATTTGGTTAACGGAAAAGACAGTTTTATTTTCCAACATCCTACATGTTCTTTGTACTGTATTGATCTGTCCACATAAAACACGTTTTTGGTGATGAGGATGAAAGATGAAGGGAGGAGATGCTGGATGACAGGATTTTGTTTGAAAAATAAATAAATATATGAAATCCAAATTTTGTTTGAAAAAAAAAATGATATATGAAATCCAAATTTTATTTTATATATGTACAGTGGGTACGGAAAGTATTCAGACCCCCTTACATTTTTCACTCTTTGTTATATTGCAGCCATTTGCTAAAATCATTTAAGTTCATTTTTTTTCCTCATTATTGTACACACAGCACCCCATATTGACAGAAAAACACAGAATTGTTGACATTTTTGCACATTTATTAAAAAAGAAAAACTGAAACATCACATGGTCCTCAGTATTCAGACCCTTTGCTCAGTATTTAGTAGAAGCACCCTTTTGATCTAATACAGCCATGAGTCTTTTTGGGAAAGATGCAACAAGTTTTTCACACATGGATTTGGGTATCCTCTTCCATTCCTCCTTGCAGATCCTCTCCAGTCATGTCAGGTTGGATGGTAAACGTTGGTGGACAGCCATTTTCAGGTCTCTCCAGAGATGCTCAATTGGGTTTAAGTCAGGGCTCTGGCTGGGCCATTCAAGAACAGTCACAGAGTTGTTGTGAAGCCACTCCTTCGTTATTTTAGCTGTGTGCTTAGAATCATTGTCTTGTTGCAAGGTAAGCTTTGGGACCAGTCTGAAGTCCAGAACACTCTCGAGAAGGTTTTCGTCCTG
>FLSR01001368.1:0-14321 GCA_900092035.1 Leuciscus waleckii
CCACTAGAAGACAGACGGGTTGCTCACGTCACATCTACGTCGTCAAGCTCAGTTTGAGTCTGCGCGTCAGGAACGGAAGTCCTAAAAAACCGCTGAAAATGGGCTTCACTTGCCTCAATTGAGTTCCAATGAGATGACTCTGTCCATTTCTTATACTGTCTATGGTAAATTGCCGTTTGCAGTCGTAAACCTGAACTTCCACGACAATCTACAGCGCCGGTAACTGTCGAAAATCCCACTTTTCATGCAGTGGATGGTGATGTAAACCTGGCAGTCGGATGCAGCAACGGAGATGTGCCCTTTTAAGTGTAAGAATTCAAATGTTTAACCCTAATTAAAGTTATATTTTATTGTCTCGTAATATTAATGGGTTTATGTTGTGCCAAAAAAGTACCGTGTTTATCTTGTTGGGTCTGATGAAGATACCGAGCGCCTCATTGCAGGCTACAAAACAATAAATAAAAAGGCTCTAGTAAGTTACAGTGTCATGCAAGTGTCTTTTTTAATGTATTTCTTTTGATGTTTCTGTCTGACTTATTTGTAGTAATACTGTGGCTGTACATAATTATGTTAACTTTATCAGTCCAACCAAAAAAACATGGTTACTACACTTTTACTATAGTAAAAGCATGGTTCATTTTCATCGGGGTATTTTGAAGTATTATACATAAGTATAAGATTAAGTATAAACTACGTTAAACAATAATTACACTATAAACTTTAAATAATTTAACTCAGAAAATAAGTAGCGCTAGCTTTTGTTACACACATTTGCACATGAACGTCAGAACCAGCCGCCTCACAAACGACCTGCATTTGGTTGATCTACGACGACGCCCTGCTTCACTCCTCAATTTGGTAAACACATTGTAAATGTATTGTGGAAAAAAAGATGGGAATAGTAAATAAAATTCTATTGGATATATAAGAATGAATGAAATGTTAAATGTTTTGTTAACAGTTGCGGTGTGCGTAACTAGGCAACCACGTTCAAGTTCATGTTGCATGACGTCGTCGAAGTATCCCAGAACGTGCATACTTTTTTGCTACACACTCAAAAGTATACTTTTTCATCACAAAAAAAGTACATACTTTTAGGTCGTAGTATAAGTAGGCGAATTGGGACTCAGCACGTATCACGGCGTTGAAATGGAAAGATCGTTGGGATTGAAATGCAGTTAGGGAGGTTTACAATACAAAAGCATCAGATGGGAACACATACAGGTTTGATGAAGGATATTATTTACGATTAAGAACATGGCAGCTATGAAGTTATTCATCGTCAACACAAAGAACTTGAACTATTTTTTTTTTATAATTATTATTAAAAATGTATGTTCTTATGTAGGCTACATCTCCCTGTGAAGCCGCGTGTTCACGTGACGACATCTTGGCGTTGGCGACATCTTCCGACTTCACGTCACTTTTCTTAGAAGTTCAAAAAAAGATTTTCTTATCAGTGTGTAAACAATTTCAGTCCCGTGCTCCAGACATGAATGATTGCTAAAATAATGTGTGTTGTTGAGGAGACGTGCTGTTATTTTAAGTAACCAGAATTTCACAGAAATGAAGATTATGAATCAGGTGAAAAGTCCCTCAGATACACATTGAAGGAGGAGACATCAAACCAGAAGATCACAGAGACTGAGAAAAGCACAGAGATGTGGACATTTAAACAACCACTCAGTGGCCTACTAAACAAATCCACCAGAACACTGCACTACATATCTGCTAATTATGGATATTATTTTATCTAAAAATTAATAATAAAAAACAAGTTGTTTTTGTGTTATTTGTGGGATCAACACTTCTTCACCCACATCTGTGTTTTTGTTCTGGATTCGTCATCCTCATCCTACAGAACTGGAGCAGGAGTGGATATCTTGATCTGTCCTCATAACTGCATCTGGACTTTACCCATATCAATTAACTTAAGGTGAGGTTTTCTATCTGATTATGATTTTAAGCTTACTCTATAAATTTCCACCTTTATGTTTTACCTATGGACATGACCAGTAAAAAATCACGATTGTTAGCAGCGTTCGTTCTTGTCAAAACTAGTGAAACCAAAATAAATGAACAACCATCAAACATAAATCATAAATTGTAAGTCATACAGTGCATTTATTCTTAAAATGACCCAGACACTGGCAGAAAAAAACAAACAAACAGGATTTTACATTTATATGAAAAGAAAAGTTATCAAGTTCTGCTTAGAGAGAACTAACTACTGAAACTACACTCTCAGAAATAAAGGTACAACCGGTCAATGGGGCGTTACCTTTTCAACCATTTAGATACTAATGTACTCCTAAGGGTTAAATAAGGTACATTGGTGTACCTTTTTGAAAAGCTACTGCCCAAGTGACAGCTTTTGTCTTTTGTACCTTTTTTCCTGAGAGTGTCACAGTGTACAGCTTTACTGCAGCGTCGCTGCATAAGTATAGATCATCACGCAAAAAAAGCATATCATATTTAAATTTTTAACAGTAATGTCTCTTTTTTGTTAAACACCAGTGCAGAGTTCAGTATTTTTTAGTAAAGCAGGTCTTCTGTAGAGCAGAAGTCAATGGTTTCGTATGAGCAGGAATGGAAAAAGTCTTTCAACCTCAGGCTATACACAGACACACTTTTCACACCTCAGCGAGAGACGATCACAAACTGACATCAAACACACACGTCCAGCAGAAGAAACATTCTCATGAACAAGCTGTCCATCCACCCAGCAGATCAAACCACATTTCTGTACAGATGTGAATAAACCAGACCACAGTGTTCATGAGTGTTTTGCATCTATGTTTTTCATGAGATTTACACGCATGGTCCCTTTAATACTTAAACAGTCAAACATGAACCACTTCATCTAATCTTTAATTATTTACTTTAAACTTTGATCCTGCTCTATGTCTGCTGGGATGTCCTGATACAATATGGTGATTATCACCAAAAACTCAACCATAGACTCTAAGGTTGTCACAGTGGGTAAGAAAAAGAGTTTGTTCATCTTCTCATTGTGAGAGGTGCATAATCCACATGATCCTCTTTTACTTTCTGTAAAAAACACAACAACATATATACAGTAGTTACTATATATCGTTTTTTTCTAATAAAATTTCCCAGCACTTATCTGTATAAAGCATCTTGAGGAGATGCCATTGAATAACATCATCAATATCAATGGTTCTCAACCGGTTTAACTTGTTAATCTGATACAAGAACTTAAAATGATTAAGTGTAACAAAACATTGTTTGTTTAAATTAGCTCTTTCTAGCCTTGTCGTACAAACCATTAATAGTTTAAATGTTTTCCTCAATGTAATTACATTCATTGAAAATATTACAGATCCTTTATAGATGAAGTTTAGAGGTCCTGCAGCCTTTCAGTGTTTCTCAGTTGCTGAAAAAATTTATTCCATTTCAAATGACTAATTACTTGCTAAAAATTTAATCTGTGATCTGATCCAAATAACACAATAGGAAAATAACAAGTGTTTCTTGCATTGATAATCTTATATTAAACATCGGATTTGGTGCTGTTGTGTGTGTGTGTGTGTGATGGGTCATTATATTATACAGTCAAAAACACTGATCTCTATCAGAAATGTCACAGAGAAGCACATCATAAATTAATAATAAATTGTCTTACCGTTTTCTGTGTGTTTCTTTTGTAGAACACAGGTTCAGCGTAAGTGATATCGTCTTTGCGAGTCTCAACTGTTTCAACAACAATAATAGATGCATTAAAACTCAATCCTACATCTGGTTCTTTACAACATGTGTGTTATTATTGTTACAGCTGTCAGAGTTAAAAGCAAGGCACGTTTATTTATATAGCACATTTCATACACTATGGTAATTCAAAGTTACACAGAAAGGAATTGAAATAATCACAGAATAAACGCAAGGAAAATTAAAACAGTTATACAAGGAATTAAAAGAGATTTAAAGATGATACAGTTATAAAAGGAACTAAAAAGAGTAAAAAGATATAGATAAATGTGTGTCATTTTTGTATATTTTATATTTTTACTGTGAGATTTTCCCATGCTGATTACACTGTGTCTGTGGTGTTCTTTCGGTGCGGCAAGAATCTATTGGACGTCTCCAATGGACCCAATTTTTCCCTAAAATCGGACAGGAGGAGCTCTAGGGCTCACGGGGTAACCTTGGGTTCACTGCCCCATCAGTCCAAACCCCAATAACCCATTGTTAGGAAGCTCTAGGAATGGTTTCGATCCAGTCCGTACCCCACAGAACCTTGAGTTTAATCGCATCAAACTCACTACTCCACCACAGACCCAGGCCAAAGCATAAATGCACACATTTCATTAAACATTTAACACTGACGTTTTTAAAAATGACATTACAAATGTAATTTGACTAAAGCTAAGTCAAATACATCCTTTGTGTGGTGAAATTGATGCGCAACAATTTCAACAAAGTCATCAATAACATATTTTAACTTGAGCACCAGCTGCATCTTTACACATGTAAAATTATATTCATAAAGTTAATATAAATTATATTTAGGGCTATCAGTTGACTATGGATATTTAGAGTATATTTTAGAGTATAAGGTTTTGTTTATTATAATGTTTAAAAGCAGTAATAACACTTGCCTTCTCTGACCATTTTTTTACATTTCCTGTGGATCCAGAAGATCCAAAATCCAGCAACAATCATCAGAGATCCAGCAGAGATCAACACTATCAGAGACACTGAGACTGGAGGAACTGAAGAAGAGAGTCATTAGTGTGAGTGAATTTGTACATAAACACATATATCGTCAGTGCTGTGGTACCTGCACATGTGTGACAGAGTGTGTTGATGTCCAGATGTGTGGTCTGGTTGCTGATGGGATTGTTCAGCACACAGCTGTAGGTGTTTTTATCCTGATATTCCACCTCCAGAGGTAGAGAGAGACTGATGCTGAGATCACACACACTGATGCTGGACAATACACTGATTCCTTTGTACCAGGAGAGAGTCGCATCACACACATTCAACACTGATGAACACACCAATGAACAATTTGATGATGATGATGAAGAACAGTGTGAAGAGTTACTGATGATGACAGGAACAGGCAGACGAGCTGGAAAACATAGAGATAACAAGGAATGTGGATAAACAATGAAAAAAAATTGTGGTTTAATGTGTAATTAAAAGTGCAAAGTGAAAGTTTAGTATAATAGCAGTTAAATATTTTTACAATCTCAATAGTTTCAGTAAAATATGTGAATTTTTGAACAAATGATCTCTACTCACCATAGACAGAAACATTGAATATTTTTGATGTCAGTTTCGCTCCATTTATCAGTAGTTTATAAACTCCAGTATGTTCAGTTCTAATGTTTGTGATGATCAGAGATCCAGTTTGATCGTCCAGCTTCAGTCTGTCTCTGAATCTCCCATCAGAAACATCAAACGTGGAGAAGATTTGCTTGTTTTTTTTAATTCTAGCTAATGGAGACGTTTCAACTCCAAAAATCCACAGTATGTCGTCGGTTTCATGTATTTCAGTAAGATCAGTGTTTAGAGTAACAGAATCTCCCTCCATCACTGACACTGAATCACCAAACACACCTGGAGAACAAACTGTACAGATTTTACACAGATTGATGCTTTTGATGGTTTACAAAGCTTAACTCAGCTGTAGTTTTTCTTGTTTAGATGTGACACTGAGAACAGCCAGAAGAGCGACAGAAACACAAAACTAAATCGCATCACTTTATGTTAAACACATATTATCAAATCAGGGATTAGAAATCTAATCTGTGATTAAAACTTTCATATACGGTTCATTTTGTCCTCCATGATGGATTCACCATAGAATTAAACATCAACAATGTTAATATTTTCTTTTTAACTGGCTACCAGAAACTTCTCTCTGACATCAGTTGCTCTTGATAAAGGAAATAAATGTGTAAAATGTCTTTAAAACTCTACCGTTACAGAGAGAGAAAACAGCTTACAGATTGCCTGAAAATATATCTTATGTGTAAAGAATATATATTTTAAATAAAGTAAAACCTGGATCAAAAATGTAAGCCTTAAAAATACATTTAAATAATTACTACAAAATGAAAGTACATTTTGAATGTGTTGGATATTTCAATACATTATTTAAATAATAAGACCTGCACATTTTGACAAATGCATTTTTTATGACTTTTCTAGATTTTAAAAAAGTATTAAAAAATTAAATAGAGACCATCATTTTCATGACCTGACCTTCCCAGACCTGAAAATTTCAGGTCAGAGACTGAATTCAAAGTTAGTAGATTGCACAATATTCATGATTCATTTAAATTATCTAATTTGAACAGATACTGTCATGAAAAAGGTACAGAAGCTGTGACTGGAGCGATACCTTTTCACTTATTAATCCTAAAGGATATTAGTATCTTAAAGGTATATTAGTACCTAAATGATTATAGTAGCTTTTGAAAGTGTGTCGCCCCACTGACAGCTTTTGTACTTTTTTTGTGTGTAGCAGCCACTGTATTACTGTTAGAAAAAAATTAAACCATAAAAATGTTTATATAACTTACCAATCAAACGGCACCAGCACAGACAGAACAAAACGCATGTGAAAAACGTGTGAAACATTTTAATCAGTAGTTCAGTGTGTGATGAAACTATCCACTGAAAACACTCAGTCTATATGTGAGAATCCTCCCACGACACAGTTTGGCCCTCCTAGTTTCACTCGCTGCATTTGCATATCATATAATGTTATAGTTCTTCAAGCCCTTATTGAGACTTGAACTGTTCTTAATGCGTGAAATATTCTTTATTTTTATCATTTAACATAATTTTTGAAAAGCAGTTGTAACTATGTTACATGGTTTTAAAATGGTTGTGTATATTTATTCAGTTCTTACTTTAGTGTATGAAAAAAATAAATTACAAATTTAAAAGCGTATCTGATCTCATAGTTTTACTGACGTTCAGCTTCTGAGTCAACCTGAAACCTGCTGCGGGTTATTTCTGTCTTCTTTTTTTTTGTGTGGTTTGATCATTTGGTTGGACGGACATCTTATATGTGAGAATGGGCAGTCAGTACGTGTGTGTTTGTGTTAGTTTGTAGGTGAAGAGTTTCTTCCTGCCCTGCTATGAACAGCTTTAAACTTTAATCTACAGACCATTATAGAAACTGTTTCACACAGAGACAGGAAAACAACTGAAACACAATTCACATAGTCTGTAAAAGTTCATTATTCTTTTGTTTAAAAAAAAATATATATAAATTTGGTAAAGAATAAAACATTCACATTCTAGAGATCGTACTGTGCAGCTTAGAAATCAAGATGTGACTTGAATGTGCATTAAGTTGTTCAAGATCATGAGACATGTTTGTCTGAGAGTGAAAGTGTGAATCGATGATGATCTTCTGCTGTTTGTATGCATATGTTACATTTACAGACTGAAGCTGGATCATCAGACTGGATCTCTGATCATCACACATACCAGAAACACAGACTCTATAAACTACAGATCATCAGAATTATAAAGAGCTTCAGTGTTTCTGTCATTAGTAAGTGTAATTTAGTCTTTCACTGCATTTTCTTTAAAGGTGACACTTTTTGCCCCTTTTCACAAGATGTAATATAAATCTGCTGTGTTCCCAGAATGTGTCTTTGAAATATCAGCTCAAAATACCCCACAGATCACGTATTGCAGCTGATTAAATTTGCCCTTTATTGGGTGTGAGCAAAAACAAGCCATTTTCGCATGTGTCCCTTTAAATGTAAATGAGCTGCTGCTCCTCGCCTCCGTTCAGAAGAGTGCCGATCCTTTACACAAGCTTCGGATACTCCAGCAATGACAAAACACGCAAATAATCTCACTTTTCCAAAATCTCAGAGATAACCAGTTGCGAGTGCAGCCTTACAGAGAGACTCAGGAAGAGGTTAAACTTTTAGACGCACCTGGACATTTCAGAATGGTTAGTGGATACATTTATGTAGTTGTTGTGGAGTATCTCATCGACTTGCATGTACCGTCATGTTTAACTTTTACACACGTTGACGTCAATTTTCACGTTTTTTGAGTAGGTAGATACCCCGGGGACCAGATTATAGTGCTTAAACGATATGTACCCTTTAAGGAATAGGGTTAAAGGGTTCAAATCCAACAATATAACTTGTTGAGTTAAGTTATTTAGGTATTCTTTGTTTTAAAACAGATATAATTTTATATCAATTTGGTAAAGAATAAAACATTCACTTTCTAGAGATTGTACAGTGATGCTTAGAAATCAGGATGTGAGTTGAATGTGCATTAAGATGTTCAAGATCATGTGACTCATTTATGTTTGTCTGATGAGTGAAAGTGTGAATCAATAAATGTGTGTCCCTTTAAATGCAAATGAGCTGCTGCTCCACGTCCCTGTTCGATCCTTTACACAAGCTACTGATACTCCAGCAATGACAAAACATCATGACACTTATCCAAAATCTCAGAAATAACTATAGTGGAGTGCAGCCTTACAGAGAGACTCTTACTTTTAGACGCACCAGGACATTTCTGAAAGGTTAGTGGATACATTTATGTAGTTGTTGTGGAGTTGCATTGATTAATCTCATTGACTTGCATGTACTGTCATGTTTAACTTTTACACAAGTAGACACATGCTGTTCCCTGAGGTCTTTATAAGACAGCTGTGACATTATTATTATATATATATTTTTTTGTCAAATAATGTTCTGTGCTCATCTGTGCTGCAACGACATAACAGTTTGCATGCTTTGCTCAAACTTTTGTCATTGCGTTAGAACTGGTTACACTGTTGTCTCTTGGGAAAACCAAATGGTACGCCGTGGTGGAAACATTCAGATTAAGGGCCGGTAATATTATAATAAGATCCCCATTCTAGGTCAGAAGGGGTGCGAAATCTGAACGGCTTATTTTTCAACATGCTTGCAGAGAAAAGCTTACTAAAACAAAGTTACTGGGCTATCAATTTTCATGTTTTCTGCGTTGGTAGATTAACAGGGGACCAGATTATAGCACTTAAACACAGAAAACGGTACCCTTTAAGGAATGTTAAAATACACTTTAGTATTTTGATATCAATCCAATAATCAATCAGATTAATGCTGTCTTTGCCGAAACTGGCTTTTAAACTAATTTCACTCTGAAATTGCTAGTGAATTTACATAATTACTAATAATCAGCATATAACTGTTTAATAAATGTGAAATTAGAAATGACCGCAATAGTATTTCCTTGTAAAAATGTATTTGAAATCATACTTAAAAGTGCGATCAAAGTGTAGAGCTCAAGCCCCATAACCCATGTAAACATGTTGGACGCACATCCTAATTGGTCACACATATCATCAGTATTAGTGTATATTTTCCTATTGAGCTCATAGTGATGATGCTGTTCTTTAGAAACACACCAGATGGAGCCATTTATCAGTTCAATCAATATCATGCAACTGATGATTAATGCAGAAAAAGTGTAAATATCAAAGGATTCAACTTTTGACCTTTACTCAAGCCAACTAGCTGTTCAACTCAGTCCAAACTCAACCCAGTGTGTTGAGCGTATAGGACTTGATAGAACAATCCCTTAGAATAATAGTTATTAGGGGTAATAATAAATAATTAGTAGGGGTAATCACTTCATTGTCTAGATCAACTTGCATTTTCCAGTCCCGGGCAGAGTCCAGCAGGGTCGATTACATTTTTGTAGTTGGCTTCCACTGTAAAAAAAGATGGACAACGCCCCTTCATTCTCTTCCATTGGTGAAAAGTGAAGCCGCCAAAGTCCTAGTATTGCTCTGATATCTTGCACTGATTTGGGACCTGATTCTGCTCAGTAGTGAGAGTGAAGTTTAGCTGTGATATCAAGGTCCCGCTCTCACTCCCGCAAAAACGGTTAGTACAAAGTTTATTGCAGAGCAACTCATTGTGTCAGTGTGAAATAAACAGTTATGGACATTGTCACAACCTGGCTCAAAGGTCATGACAAAAGAGGAACGAGGCAGCATAAATAATCAAAAGTGATTTATTTAACAAAAGAGTCACCAAACATAACTATTTAAATGCAGATGGTAAGTCTCTATAACATAAATAAACCCAAAACAAGATATAACAAGTCGGAGTGATCAGGCCATGGATGTCGTCTGGATTGCAGAGAAGAGAGCTCTCGAGTAGTTAGACCAAGTGGAACTTTATCTCCACTGGCTCACAGGTTCCGGTGCACCATCACAGGCTCCAGGTGCACCCAATCAGCAATCACCTCAACAGAACAAAGATGATTAACAACCACACAGGGGCCGTCACAACATGTAGAAATTAGTTGAAACTCCAATCTCCTCCCGAAAATCCCCCAAAAAGTCTCTTGGACTACTTTGTCAATCATGACGTTACATTCCCGTTTTTATAGCATCAAATAACGAAATAAGACCAAACTTATTAAAAAAAACGATCACTTAAACTTAAATCAGTGTGATAAAAACTACCTAAACTGACAGAAAACATTTTATTTAATTAAATAAACATTTATTTGAAGTGTAATTTGATTGTTTAGTTTCCATCAGATGCGTCCCATTAGACTTCATGGGGAGGGTGGGGTTTATGAGCTATACTGGGACCAGCCACCTGGGGGGCGATCGAGACGCTTTGGCTTCACTTTTCAGGACTTCTGCGGCACACTTGTTGGCTTCACTGGAAGTTGTCCTGCTCTTATGAAGGCAGTGGATTTTGAGAATCCATGCTTTGGAGGAGGAAGGGCATTGGTGGTGGTTCTCCTTCCTTCCAGGATAATCGCCAGTTGTCCCAGGTAGTGATGGCAAAATGAGGCTTCCTGAACCACTGATACCTCGCAACCCATTGCTTCAGCCAAAGGTTCATTACTCGAAGCTTCATTCAGCATTGCTCACTAGTGACACCTAGCTACTGTGCAAAGAAATAGCAGACAAATTCATTCATTCTGAACCAGTGTCACTGGCTTACACAAGTGACATTCTGAATCATTTTAGAGGTTACATTTATAAATCACACCATTTTATACATGGAATCAAATGTTAGTCAAACTGTAAATGTATGTAAATCAATGCAATGTTTTTAATTAAAGTAATGGAATTAATTTTGCGGTGGTGATCTTCATCAGGGGTTTAAGGTTTAGTGAAAATGTGCAATGGTCTCTTGGTTGTATGAATGCAGTGTATGAATCAGGATGTGGTTTATAAAGTTTTTGAAGATCGTCCATGAGACTCGTGTGTGTTTGTCTGAGAGTAGAAGTGTGAATAATGATGTTCTTCTGCCGTTTATTTGTGTGTTACATTTACCAGCAATACAAACCCAGCGAGTAATCAACTGTAATTTTAAAAGCATTTATTTTATAGGCCTATAGTACTTACATCATTCTAGACGATGTCGTATGCGGCTAGTATGCTTACTATATTATCATGCACTGTGTATATCTCACCATTTTCACTTGCTGGACGATAAACAGGTGAAAAAGATCCCACAGACTTGCATTAAAGGAGGGACCTGAGCTATATAGAGACAGAAGATCACAGAGACTCGAGGTTGGCTCGTTTGACCGATAAACAAACACAGAAAAAACCCTTGTTTTATTGTTCCAGATGTGAAGTCTTATTTTGAACACTAGAAGGCGCTCTATACAGAGGCTGTTAGATTTAACTGCACCATTAGGAAAAGGCCTATTTCTACATTTTAAACTAGTTATTTATAGTATTATAACAGATGTTTCACCAGAGAATTATCTGCAATTAAAAAACACATCATTTGTAACATATATTAAACAAACATATTCAACAACATATTTAACAAACCCCAAAACATATAGCCTAGAGACTATGAGTAAAATTTATCAGATCCCTCAATTCATGTGTAAAACGACTGATGTGACTACAACGCATACAACAATTAGGCACACAAAAAAACTGAATGACCAGTGAATCTCAATTTATTTAATGAATTTGAGTATAATTACTGAAGGTTAAAGGTCGCCTACTTTACCTGAATCACACTTTATCAAACTTTTCAGCCAAAGTGGGCCAGCAATATTAAACACCTTACAAAAACTGACACATTTTTAAACATTTTATTCTTTGCAGTGTGTGTACAGTGTGCACAGTTTACATTTAGTGTTTAAGTTAGGAATTAAAGTCTGAATGTCAAATATTTTTCTATATTTCACCTTGAGTGAGTCCTGCTTTGACGTGTGGCCACTCCCACCAGTGTCATATTACATCAAACAAAACATTCATTTAAGTTTGACCTTATTTGTTTACCTGTGGACATGCGCTGTTATGCTACTAAAAAGGTTTGTTAGTAGTGTTAGTTTCTCCTAAAAACTGATGAAAACTAAGTAAACTATTAACAACCATCAAACATAAATTATAAATCATACATTGCATTTATTCTTAAAATAATGACCGAAACATTGGCAGAACAAAACAGGACGACCTTTATACGAAAAAAAAAGGTTTCAAGAAAAGTTATTCTTAGAAGGAAGTGTTACAGCTAGAAAAACTACTCAAACTGGCACTGCTGAACTGCACGATCACTGCATGAGTCGGCTAAACGATCATGATGCATATACACACATGGCATATATTTTCTTATTTCGAACAATATCTCTGTTTGATTTGAGACCTTTTTGTAAAACATCAGCATTGATGGGTTCAGTATCACCGGTGTGTTGTAAAGTAGTTTCTCTGTTGACCAGAAGTCATAATGGTTTCATGTAACAGGAATGGAAACAAAAACCTCAACCTCACCTTAGAGACAAACACACACGTCCAGCAGCAGAAATGTGCTCGTGCACAAGCTGTTCTTCTACAGATCAAACCACATTTCTGTACTGACATAAATAGAAACCACAGCAAGGTGCATCTACATCTTGCATTGTACGAGTAAAAATGTAAACACTCTAATGAATACTTAACCTTGAAACACAAAGACTTTTAACAAGTTATAAGTTTTATTTATATAACGCCTTTGCAATGCTCAAGGCTGCTTAGTACATTACGAATATGCATATAATGCACACACATAAGGCCACATTATTGAAAATACATATCAAACAGATACTGTATGTTTTTAGCTGGGTCTTGAAAGTAGACGAATTGTTATGGAGAGTGAGGGGTAGAGAGTACCATAGAAGCAGCAACACAAAATGACCCTCCACCTTTGATGTTTTTATGAGATCTTTTAATGAATCCATTGTTAGTCAAACTCAACCATTGACTAAGGGCCCTATCATACACCCGGTGCAATGCAATTTCAACCCAGTTTCATTTACACGTCCCACGTTGTTTAAATAGCAAAGCTGGTCTGTTGGCATGTTGCTATTTTGAGGCGACTGAAATAGACTGTTGAATAGATTATGACAACGTGCGCACACTTTTTCCACTTCGATGGTCTGCTTGCGTTTTAACCTCACGCATGAGCAGATCTGTTTCTTCTCTGGAGAAGCGTTCAGTCTTTCCACTTGCAAATTGCGAGAGCGCAACTGGCTTTTAAATGGAATGGGAGATGAGACTCTGATTGGTTTATTTCACTTTACGGCCAAAACTTACCCATTACTCATTAAGAGAATAGAGATAACCCTTTTAGACTATGCGCTGGGCGCGCAGAGCATTTTTCCCGTCGTTAAACTAGCAAAAGTGGATTCGGACATGCACTAAGTGCACTTGCACCATGCGCTTTAGACCATGAGCTTAGATCCTTAAAATAGGGCCCTTAGAGTCTGAGGCCGTTGCAGGAGGTTCCAGTGAAGTGATCACAATCTGGGTCTTGTACTCAGAAAAAGACTGAAGTTTGATCATCTTCTCATTGCGATTGGTGCATAATCTACACAATCCTCCTCTTCAACTTTCTGTAAAAAAATGCATAAGACAAGATATTATAATAATAATAAATGTTATGTTTTTTTTTTTCAAAGTAACAAAACATCTGATGGCGCTGTTGTGTTTGAGATTTATGTGATAGATCATTATAATATGGATGCACATTTCCACCACATAAGATAAATGCTCTGGTAAATTAGAGTTAAGACATAAGTCAAAATTGTGACACAGAAAGTCGATATCATGACATTAAAAAATCCAAAAATAAAAAAGTAAAAATCAGTATGTCATAGCCTACTGTAATTTTGACAAAAAGTCACAATTTCAACTTTGTATGTGATATTTTCTTACCTTATAATACCTTATAATTTTGAATTTTTCATGACCAAGACCAAGATTGGAATTTAAATAATTGAATTATGCTCCTCAATTATAGTCCACTTCATGATTTGTTCTCTCTCTCTCTCCTCTCTCTCTCTCTCTC
>FLSR01001369.1:0-21353 GCA_900092035.1 Leuciscus waleckii
CAACTAATTTTTGGGTTTTTCTACCCAGATGTTGGGTTTTTTAAACCCAACATTTGGGTCAGGTATTTAACCCATAATTTGGGTCAAAAAGCATAACCCAATTTTCTGAGTTGAAGTAACCCATAAATTAGTTGGTCCCTTTTTAACCCAGGATTTGGGTCAAAAATAACCCATTATGGGTTATTTTTGACCCAGGAGTTTTTAGAGTGTAATTTTCTAAATCATTATCTGGTGTCTCCAATTCATAGTTTTCACGTGAAATCACACCTGTTTACTAACGCCCACCTACAGGCAAATCAAGGCTCTCCTCCATTGCTCAAAAGTCCTTTTCACCAGGTTAGTGCTAAGTACTAATGTGTTAAGACACTGATTTTAAAAGACCAAATTCAATATAATCTCATTGATGATCCATACTATAGACGAGCGAGCAGATGAACTCAGAATATAAATGCAACGTGAAGTTTCTCGTTAAGTGTTTATCCATAGTAAACCATTACAAAGAATAATGCTTAACCATTTAGTGCATTGCTTTCATATTTGCCTGTATATAGTATGCAATATAAATACTGAATTTGATCATTTAATATCACTGTTTTAGCACATTAAGGCACTTTAAGTGTTTTTAATGTTAGTGTTTCCCGCTGTTTTTAGTGATTGAAATGCTGTAGCAGGTCCTGTATATGCCAGACATGTGAATGAAAACTATGAAAAATTGCCTTGAACTGCACGAGTATATATAATTGACTAATATTGAAAAGGTTAAAGCGTTGAACATAGTACAAAATGGACTGAAACGTTAGCTGTGTTTTACATTTTTTCACTTTTGTGACTTTATTTGTAAATCTTCAGTAAAAACAATTAGTTTCTCAATGGATCTTAGACTTTGAACTTGCTTGGTGTGCAGATTCCCTGTTGTATTCTACTGTGTGAATTCAATCTACACACCCAGGAAATACTTTTATTATACAAACTGGCTCAGGACTCTGTTTGTATTTCTTGCCGTTTATAAGGAAAAGATTGCATCACACTTTGTTGGCCGAAGCCCTGCAGTGACGGCGTTCTACATGTTCTCGGTCTCACCTGTGCTCGTGTGTTCGGCTCCATTTGCTCTGGATCCACTCGGATGAAAGCTCTGGAGCTCCATCTGTGTCCCTGTATGAAGTCCTGGCAGATGGGGACGCGTGCGACGGCTCATTGGGGCTCCTGTGAGGAGATATCAGCACGGGTGTTTGACAAGGCTGTGCTGTAACGCTTTAACAGGTGACGATGTTAAAAGAGTAAAACATACATAAATGCATTGCTGTAGCGAATGGAGCTTGTAATGGCGACTTCATGGGTTTGATTCACAGGGAAATGCAAGAACTGGTAAAAATGTGTAAATACCTTATTTTATTTTATTTTGATCCCTTTAACACATTCTGTTGACGTTGCACCTACATGTCTACTAACTTTTATTAGAGTATTAGTAGAGTATTAGTAGACTGGTAGGGTTAGGGTTAGAATAAGATGACATGTAGTTGCAAAGCTACTTATAGTCTCTAGAATATCTGTTGAGGAGCATCACAATAAAGAGTTATCAGATATTAAACAGACTGTCTACTAATACTCTAATGAGAGTTAGCTGACATGTAGTTGCAAAGTTACTTATAGTCAACAGAATGTTACAAAGGGACCATCAAAATACAGTGTAACCAAATTGTGTTATAGATTATAGTCAGGTTTGAATTGAGCTGAATAATGACACTATTGTCTTCTGCAGAGCTGCTTGTAGTTAAAATTGAATACATTTCAAAATTGATGAATTTGTCAATATCAACACTTTTTAATTATTTTGAAGCTGCACTGAAAAAACAACAACAACAATATTATGGGCAAACGTGAACAAAAATACTCTAATTTGTCACAGCCAAATTTATTATAATATTAACTCTTAAATTATATTTATGGTTTGGTTCAATCCTTAAATTTTTATTTAATATTTTCCCAAAGACAAAGCAAAAGTGTTATGTAATGTAGGCCATAATATTTTTTTTTGGCTCAATTTCATAAACAATTATGAAAGTAGAATTTTCACTCAAGATAAAACATTTTGTTGGTCAATTTCACAAGTTTACTTACTATTAAATAGACAACTTCGAAAGACCTTAATGTTTTTTTTTTTTTTCTGATGTCTTTTTAAAATATGCATCATCTTTTCTGTAACTGTATGTAAAAATAAATAAATAAATAAAAAACAACAGAAAAATTAATAAAACTCTAAATAAAAGGTCTGGAGTCAGTAAAGCGAGCCAGTAAGTGTTCTGCACATCAACAAAAATACTGTTTCAACAAAATTGTTTCATTTAATTATTTCTACGGGAGTGTTTTTGCTTATAACTGAACAAAACCAGTTTAAATTGGAATCCATGCAACAATGACACTGTTATATACTGAAGTCTCTTCTGCTCACAAAGGATGCATTTATTTAATCAGAAATTATGAAAAAATATAAAAACAATTATTATTATTATTAAATCAGCTGTTTTCTATGTGAATATATAGTAAAGTGTAATTTATTCCTGTGATCAAAGCTGAATTTTCAGCATCATTACTCCAGTCTTCAGTGTCACACGATCCTTCAGCTCTCTGTGTCCAAAGCGGCTCACATTACACGTCCCAACAAACTCAACACCTGCTCAGATGATGACAAACCAATCGCACACGAAAAACACTCAGACTTTGTGTGAAAGTCGAGGACTTACAAATAACGCATACACAGACCAGCCTAAAATTTCCTTTTTAAAGCTTTACTCATCCAAACAACACACAGAGTTCAGGTTCACTTTCTGCCTTATGACCAATATGGTCGTTTCGAGGCTTTTTTATTGAATCTCTGACAAACTTTTTATGCAAAGATGGCAAATGTATTCACAGCATTAATGTTTCTGCAGTCCACTTTGATTTCTGGTGTTTATTTCCCTGGCATCTGTTGTGCTCTCAGCAGTCTGTCAGACGCAGCCTCACGCTGAGCTCATTGTTCCTGGAAAGATGTGTTTTTATCTGGCATTAACCACACCTCTGACCACAGAGACAGATACACACGTGTCGGACCTCTCGAGTCTGTCACCGCAAACACTCATCATGGGGAGTTTGATAAGTTAAGCATCACGATTACTCACTGAGCCTTCTGATCCATAACTGTACATTACTGTACAAGACGTTTGTCCTTCGCTTGGGTGGAAAAAGAGACATGCAAGACAAGTCAAGTCACATTGCTTTACACAGTACAGATTTTTTTAAAGCACATTGAAAAAAGTTAAATAATCGTGTCATTCACTAAAAGTGCATATATTGCATATAGTAATAACAGTAGATTATGCATAATTACATGCAACTAACCCTCAACCAAACCCTAAACATATAGTGAGTGCATGTAGTTACTTAATATACTTAAATGTATAATTACAGTGTTCGAAAAACCCTTAAAATAAAGTGTAACCGAGATTTCTTTCAAAAACTTTAGAAAAAACGCCACATTAGTAGAGAATGCCACTTCTTGTCCTGATGTACAACAGTGTTTTTAGCGTGTCACCTTTTGCCCCGGACCGGTCAATACGTCTTCCTTAGTGAACAGTGCACGTACAACAAGAAAAGCCTTCTGTAAGAGAGGATGATAGGTCTCGCTTGAGCCCTTGAAAGGTAAAAACCTCCCGAAAGCCATTGCCAATGACCCCCATTATCCTATACATGGCACTTTGTGAAGATTTATATAAATATGGAGGCAATCGGGTTATTGCTGTTCAGGACGGAGACTGTAGCTCGCGGCGCATTAAACCCGGGTGGGCGGACACACGGTCTAATTGACGAATGATCTTTGTGTTCATTACTTTCGTGCGCACGCCGCTCTTTCTTTATTGTAGTAAACCCCCGTTTGTATCCGTACGCCGCTGATTCTGTGATGTCCTCATTATTTAGCATTGCAGATGTACAATACTGTAATGTCAGGCAAGGTCAAGTGTGACAGGCTCTCTCTTCTCCTCTGCATGGCAATTAAGCTCGACCCGAGGGACGGATACGCTTGATTTTACTAGAGGACAAAAGTGCCACTCACCTCTGATTGGTAGCAGTATTCATCTCTCTCAGGTGCATCACACGGGACAGGTGAGTGATTCTGGGGCGACGGAAGTCTTCAGGGGTCTTTTTAGGTTGTTATTAGTGTCGTTGATCAAATCCTGTCAAATATATATGCAATCATAACACAAATTCCAGACCCCCCTCCTCCCCCCTTATCTGTTCATCATTTAATTAACACTTCAATTAGCTGTAATTGCATTGGTGCTTTTCCTTGAAATGTGTGGAACTGGCTGGGAAAAGGGCAAATGTAGTTGCATTCTTCTTTAAGACAGCATTAGTGCCATAGAACTCAGTCAACACAATAAATATGAGTATGTTAATATAATGTCACAAGTGCTTTACTCAATCATTACTTTTATTTTTCTGTGGTAATCGACAGCAGTTATACAGCTTCAGTTGCATTGAAGATACAATAATATATTATTACCCTTTTAATAGCAATTTCTTCTTTGAATTTTTTTTTCATAGCCACATTTCAACACAGTACATGCCACTGAAATAAATAATATAACATAATATAATATAATATAATATAATATAATATAATATAATTATATTATATTATATTATATTATACAAACTATACACTATAAAGCTTCAGTTTTTTTTCTTCTTCTGTTTTGTGATCCGAGTATAATAGAAGATCCAACCACGGCCCATTATAAGATTTCTAGCAGAGGCCGTAAGGTTTTGATTTTTTATCTGTTGGTATTTGCTAGAATCCATACTATGTATCTGAACAAGAAGTTCAGGACCTTCAGCAAAAAAATAGGCCCACAACATTAAAGATCCAGTGGTATATTTAACCGTGGGTTTGGGGTACTTGTTATTCCTGTTTGCACCAAACACATCTGGTGGCTTTGCTGGCAAAAAGCTCTTTTTTAAAGTTTCATCTGATCATAGAATCCGATCCCTTTTGAAGATCCAGTCGTGTCTGACAACTGAATATGCTGGAGTTTGTTTTTGGACGAGCGAGGAGTATTTTTCTTGAAACCCCCCTAAACAACATGTGGTAATGTAGGTTTTTTTGTATATATTTTTTTATAGGCTTTCTGACCCCAAGACTCCAGTAATCTCTGCAATTCTCCATCTGTGACCCTTGGAGAGTCTTTGGCCACTCAAACTCTCCTCCTCACCGCATTAAGACAATATAGACACACGTCCTCTTCCTGGCAGATTCGTCACATCTTTAGTTGATTGGAACTTCTTAATTTTTGCCCTGATGGTGGAAAAGGGATTTTTAATTCTTTAGCTATTTTCTTACAGTCACTCTCTATTTTGTGAAGCTCAACAGTCTTTTGCTGCACATCAGAACTATATTCTGTGGTTTTACTCATTGTGACAGATGATTAAGGGGATTTGGTCTTTGTGTTTCCTCATATTTAAACTCCTGTGAAACTGGAAGTCATGGCTGGACAGTTTCATGTTTCTAGTCACCCTGGTGTGATAAAAAAAAAGGTAAATATTAATGGGAATATACTTCAGAGATATTTTAATTCATAAAAAATTATAGGGGTGCCAATTATTGTGGCCAACGTGTTTTTCGAGAAAAACATTTATTTCATAATGTGATGATTATTATTTTTTTCAATTTTTTTTACTTTCAATTATTTTACTTCAATGAAAGGTTAGATTTTTTTGCTTTTAATTTTTTTTATGAAATATCAAAAGGATAAACAATGCAATTTATGTTTTACAGCCATTTTTTATCATATTTAGGGGTGCCATTAATTCTGACCACAACTGTGTGAGTGTATATATGTATAAATAAAACAAATTGGTGTAGGAACAGTTTTCTTTCAGAATTGATGTAAACTGCTGGAATGACTTCAAATTCACGAATAGTCTATTATGGAAGTTATTAGTCAATGCCAATAACCTCAAAATGGCGAATATACATAGGCTACTGTTGAAAGAATTTGTGTGAAAGTATTCACATAGATATGACTATTACTGTACAGCAAGGTAAAAACTCGATTCACCTTTTACATTTTGAGTTATTTTCTTCAGTAAGCCCATCCGACACATGTGACATGATTATTATTCCTGGATGGTTGTTTTCTCAGCGCCTGCATGTGCTCCAGTGAAGACAAATGCGCGCTCAGGCCCGCGGTGGCGCACTCAGATTCTGAAACTCTTTAGAATAATTGCATATCAGCGCCCAGCATCTGCGCAATGCTCTCCAAACACACTGTTATGCATGGTAAAGACCCCACTGTTTGCATGAGCCCATTTATTATGACTGATAGCGCTGCCTTCCCTGACATTTTGTAAACTGGAAGCACCTAATCTTGTTTGGGTTTGATGCTTATTAAAATACAGCGGTACAAATAAAGCCGCGCCACTGGCCCCACTTCCCTCGTCCTGATAGACCCCGCGTGGTTTCCCGTTCAAAATAAATACATTTGTCTTGTTTGTCCCTGTCCGTGTCCGAGGTGAGAGGGGTGTCTTCGGCTTCCTGCTTCGATCGCATGATTTATGATCTCTCCGTTCCCATGAAACACTGCTGGGATTGCAGGAGTTAACTAAACGGCCCGACTCCTGGGGCGCGTCCCAATCCCTCGTTAGTGCTCTGCCAAGTGGAACTCAGAAGACATTCGACCATTTTAAATTTGAGTTGTAGAGAAAGGATATGTTCGGTCTGAAGTGCACTACGTAGGGAACAAGTGTAGGCTAGTACTTACATATATCTCTATATAGTGGAAAATACCCAGCAGTCATTGCACAGCAGCAGTAGGCTACATGTAGATTAGCCTACTTACAAATTGTAGTCCATTACCAATTACATGGCGCAAATGGTTGCTACTAAGTAATACATTACACATTTTGCTATAATAATCAGACGGTAACAATTTATTTTGATGGTCCCTTTTGAACATTCTGTTCAATACTAGGCTGACGTAATACTAGGTAACTATACGTTACACGTACGTTACACGACTATAAGTAATTTTGTAACTAAATGTCAACTTATTCTAACTCTACCAGTCTACTAATACTCTACTAACACTCTAATGAGAGTTAGTAGACATGTATGTGCAATGTTACTGCTACAACAGAATGTGTTAAAGGGACCATCAACATAAAGTGAAACCAGTCAGACTACTTTTGGATTACTTTTGACCTCACATGTTTATCACATTGATTTGAATAGGACAATCTATTCAAAATAACCTATTGATATATAAATGTAAAGAAAAACAGGAATATATATTCCAGTCTTTGTTACCAACAACATGAATTGCATTATTGCACAATTTTTCACATTACAGGTTTTATTAACATGTCCTTCGAAGGATGCAGCCTCTGAACTGGGTTACAGAAGATTAGAAAGGAAAATTTAAAAGATAAAAACGAAGCAATAGATTATGAATAATTGACCAGCATTGTGTGAATAACATGTAATCAATAGCAAAAGTGGTCACACTTTAGTTTTTTTTTGTTTTGTTTAGGGTCCAATTCTCACTATTAACTGACTATTAACTATGATTTTTGCCTCAATAAACTCCTAATTACTTCTTATTAATAGTTGGAAAGGTAGTTGTTATGTTTAGGTATTGTAGGATTAAGGGATGTACATCATGCAGAATAAGGCATTAATATGTGCTTTATAAATATTAATAAACAAACCAATATCCTAGTAATAAGCACCAAGGTAATAGTGAGAATTGGACTCTGAACTAAAGTGTTACCAAAAAAGTCACTGTAATCTGATTATGAGTATTTTAAAACATAATATAATCCAATTACAAGTACTTAGTTTTTTGGAATCTTCAAACTATTCAAAAAAAGGTTATATGTGGAACCTTCAGACGCTTCATATATAGAACCTTTCAGGGGTTCCCACATTTTTTGGATTTAGTTTTAATTAATCAATTTAGTTTTAATTCACTTAGAATTGTAAAAAATTTTTTTATGTAATTATCTTTTGAAATAAACAGCTCAGAAACATAGGCTACGTTATCATACAATTAAATGTAAAATGAATATGCAATCATGTAAGACCTAGAACCTTCTTGGCATAAAGTGTTCTTTAATTGAGTCCAGAACCCCGGATTTATTCTAAGAGAGGAATAATCCAGATACCTATACCCAGTTTGGCTGTTGATGACATTGGAGGATGTTCCAAAACGTGTCAGATTTGAAGTGAACTGCAGAAACATGCGAGTCGGCTCTTCTGCTGTCAGCGCTGCGGGATATCTGTCAGCTTTAGAGGAGGACAGACAAAGACAGACAGGTAGGAGGGCACGCGCCGATGAAGACAGGTGAGGGGGAGTGTTTAGGAAATAATTGGATTCAACAATGGTTGGCAGATATCTGAATGTGACTTTGCAGAAGTCGGATCCTTTATCGACAGCTAAAAACAACAGTCATTATCTGTTAATTACATTAACATTTTATCAGCGGCGCAGGGTGGGCTTCGTCAGCTCGTCCCGGGCCCGTCTCGCTGGTCCTGCTGGGACTAACATGAGGCAGTGGCCTCACCTGACATGCAGGGGTCTGAAAGGCCAGGGTTGTGTCCTGACTCCTGTCCCACAGCCCAACCACATGAATAATGACTTCCAGGCCTATATTGTTCTGCTGTGCAATTGAGAGCACTTTCCTTTCCTTCAAAGGAACACGGGCAGATGTTATTGATGCATTTCATAAAACGATTGTTTCCGCCCTGGAGGCTGATAGAGCATTTGCACCAAAATACACTACCTTTCAGTGAACCGTTCTTGGTTCTTGTCAACTAACTCTCATTAGAGTTTTAATAGACTGTTAGGTTTGGATTTAGGTTAGAAAAAGTTGAAATGTACTTGCAAAGTTACTTATAGTCAGTAGAATGTCTGTTGGGGGGCATCAAAATAAAGTGTTAGCAGATTTAAAGAGAAGTTCACCCAAAAATGAAACTTTGCTGTTAATTTACTCACCCTCAGGCCATCCAAGATGTAGATGTCTATTTAAAAAAATAAAAAATTTTCAGAGGCTGTGGATTACAGGTAATATTGTTGTAAATAATGTTCAGTTTCAGGCACAGACCAGTTGCTTTGCTTCATAAAACCTCAATGTATCATCAGGAGCCACGGATATTAATTTTGTTTGACCTTTATATGTTTTTTGACTCTCAAAGTGACAGAAGTCATTGTCTCGCATTACATAAATCACCAAGGGCTACAGTTTAAGCTAAAAATCAGTTTTTTCCAACCAAAATCCTGCCAGTTTGTTTTTCAAACCCTATCCTAAACCCCCAGAACACTTGGAATATATACGACACATGTCCCATGGGTTCATTCTGTTATACTATTGCATCTTAATTAAAAAAAAAACATAATGCTTGTCACTATTCACTGCCACGAGCGCAAGCATCATGTTTAAAAAAAAATATATAAAAAAATCTACTTTTGTGGTCCGAAATAGAAAAAAGTGCGCACGGTATGGCATTAGTACAACACCAGGGTGGGTAAATGATGACTTCATTTTAATTTTAGGGTGAACTATCCCATTAAGCTTTATTTATTTAAATTTTCTGTCAGTTAGTTGCCAAGACAGCATTTTTCTTTTATGTTTTTAAGGTTTTCAAGTTTTTCATTAATATTTAGATTTTATTTTATTTCAATTTAATTTCAGTAAATGAGAATGATTTTTATAGTTGTAGTTGACAATAACAACACTTCCAGTGCTGGTTCTCGGACCAGCGCCCTCTGTTGGAATTCTCCCCCATTATGCCATAGTTCATATGTTTTATTAGTTTACTCTGTGTTGGAACACAAGGCATTGGATCTGCTGGGAGTCCTGGAAATTGAAGTGACTAGCAGATGCCAACTTGCTCAATAACAACATTGGCCGCTTGGTGAAATCTGTGAGTTTCCAGTTATGTCTGGATGGGATGGCTGATGTCTGTGTGCTTTGGAAGGATCCATGTGTGCTTCAAATCCCTCAATTGCATTATGAGGGTCCTTTGGCGGGACACACAACCTCAGAGCCCACCTCAGTCACAGGGCTGCTTATTGATTGAAACCTGCCTCCATAACTTAATATTTTACCTGCTTATTTCCCTGACAGAGGCGGCGTCCTGTCACTCCAGCCAAGCCCGGATCAATGGGAACATTGTCCCAGTAGGGGAAGGTCCCGGCCGGGGTCGCGGGCTGAATGACAGGGCTCCAGTCTTCTGGCAGCTGGACAAGAAGCCAACAGTCAATGAGCCAAACCACAGAGCTTTTGATATGCAGGAACCACACTATATATACTGGACTTCTCCTGCACTACAACAGAGCTGAGTTAAACCAGTAGTCCAGCTGGACAATGGAAATTATGCCACTATTAACACAGCCTCTTCTTGTGGCAAACTGTATACTGTTTTTATCTTTAATGAAACAAGCTTCCCGTGTGAAAAAGAAGTGCACATAATTGTTTTGAATGAGACATTACAAATCTTAAAGTATATATATTTTTAAAAACTGACTTGCAAGTGTACTTAGAGAGAGCACACTTTCATTACTGTTTCTTAAACTCCCCCTGTGGTGAAAATCCAGCATAAATGTTGTTTATGTGTCTATGTGGTGTTTTTAATATGCTTTAAGACAAACCATGTGTAAGTTCATAAGTCGACACCATTGCTGAGTATTTACTCCTTAAAACTGCAGTGAACCAAAGACAGTCTCAAAAACACACTTTGAAATCGCTGGTGTTTCTGACGTCACAAACTACCTTGTAACCAATCAGATCAACGTGTGATCGACAACCAGTGGATCTCTGAGCTGAGTGAGTGAGTGGAGGCGGGGCTCATTTGCATATTCATAGAACCGCCCATACTAAATGAGGCAAGGGTGTCGAGTTACATTCAAGATATTTTAAAGCATGAAGAATTTTTTTTCAAGGAAAAAACATTTAAATATATCATTTTGGTGATCAAAGATGAGTTTTAGGGATAAAACATTGACTACAGTGGGACTTTAACACACTTTAACAACGTGCACTTTGTAATATTTTACAGTAGTTTACCATACATTTGACATAAAAGCACCCTTTAATATGAATGTAAACTAAAATACATTTTCAATTGTAAAGAACATGCAATTAAGTGTCCAAAAACATTACATTCAGTTTGCACTAAAGTAATTTTTTTCAAATTATATTATTTTCATAATAAATTATTTAAATTCTGTATGTAATAAATTATGCTAAACTGTACTGCTTTTTCACAAGGTTTTAAAAAGGACAAAAACACCATAAAAATAAATAAGAGTATATTCCAATTTTGCTGAATTTGGGTCTGTTTCACCAGTCGGTGTTCACTTAAACACTTTCCAATCGTTCAACATCCACATCCAGATTCAAAAATGGTGTGTGTCAAAACAGCATTGCTTCTTAAATGTAGAAACTGAATGTGAATGTATTCTAGAGTTTTGGACACAAACACGGACACGACTCAAGCTTTGGTAGGGGGTGATTTTTAATGAATAACTTAAAGATGCGTCTGTTCCTCAAATAAAGCAGTCTTGCAATATAGTGCAAATGGACTGTTGTTGTCTGATATTTGTATGTGTGTGTGTGTGTGTGTGTTCTTTTGGAGCTTGACAGATGTGGCCACCATGAACTTTCATTACTGGATAATGGCTCATTCAGATTAAAAAGCTTTCATGTAAACACCTTAATCGGTCCCAGCTTGATCCGAATGAAATTTCGATCGGATTGGACCTGTAATAACCCGATCAATAGGAAAAAACTCAGCATGTACGCGCTTGAATAGGACTATCTTTTCAATGAGATTCAAAAATACCTTGTGTCATGAGTGCCATGACGTCTAAGTTTACCAGAGTCCTTTTATAATAAGCACTCTGCTTGTGTTTTACTTCTTCTGAACATGCAAATGTTTATTTACTGTACGTCTAGAATATTTACTATATATTTTCGCTTAAAAAGCTCTCCTGACCAGTGTTAGGGAAGTTGCTTTGCATAAAATATTGTGTTACTCCCTAAAAAGTAACTAATTATGTTAAATAGTTACTTTTATGGAAAGTAATCCGTTATGTTACTTTTTCCCTGCTGGCGAAGGCTCTTCCAGGCCTTGCAGGTGTTTTTTATGGAGAACTTCTTTTTGCAAGCCTTTACCGCAGTAATGCACTCACCAACATGACCTATATGACATACACCCTCATTTTCTTTTAAAAACACAGAATATTATTATATTCTGAACTTCGAAAATCTCCCGACCCCTAGAGCGATTTATTACATACAAAAGATCTCTTAACATCACGGGTTACATTACATACAGTACTAATCTTTTTATTGAAAGTTTAAAGTGTTTTTTGCTACTTTTGTACTTTTTGTCTGTTCCCGCGCATGCATGTCTAAGTGACCATGTAATAGAGGAGAGAGAGAATTTTAACTCAGTAATTAAAAATTTTTAAAATCCCCCTGTAGTCAATAATTGTATCTCTTAAAACTCATCTTTGATCAACAAAATTACATATTTAAACGTTTTTTAAAATGCCTTAAAATATCTTGAATGTAACTCGACACCCTTTTTTCGTGAAAAAAAAAGTACGTCTTAAAATACCTTGAATGTAACTCGACACCCTTGCCTCATTTAGTATGCGCGGTTCTATGAATATGCAAATGAGCCCCGCCTCCACTCACTCACTCAGCTCAGAGATCCACTGGTTGACGATCACACGTTGATCTGATTGGTTACAAGGTAGTTTGTGACGTCAGAAACACCAGCGATTTCAAAGCGTGTGTTTGAGACTGTCTTTGGTTCACTGCAGTTTTAAGGAGGAAATACTCAGCAATGGGGTCGACTTATGAATTTACACATGGTTTGTCTTAAAGCATATTAAAAACACCACATAGACACATAAACAACATTAAAAGCTGGATTCACCACAGGGGGAGTTTAAAGCAAATTAATTAAACTGAAAAGTAACATTACTCTACTATTTATGTGTACATTTATAAAGTAAAGCATTACTTTACTCACTGCATCAAAAAAGTAATCTAATTACTACCTAATGCATGTACTTGTAATGCATTACCCCAAACTGCTTCTGACATACATATCAGCATACATACAAGGCAAAAACAACAATTGTGCTCGTAGGCGCTCTGGTGACGTTATTGCTGTGGTTTTCTCTGGTTTTGACTTTGTATGGTTTGGCGTTTTGTTTAAAAATGCATGTAATGCACATGTAAACACATATGAGAAGCAGATCGCAAAGTTTAGGGTTCATATAAACAAAACTCAGAAATTTAAATCAGATTGGATTCATTTGAATTGACCTATTCAATGAAAAAAAAAAGCAAAGTATTAATTTAATCAGATAATATTATACAAATTTCTTTAGTCTGCCACAAAAAAAAAAAAAAAAGCCGGAATTTGGGTTTGGATGAAATAGAGGAACTGAAGCCAGCATATGGGTTTGGACTGACATGAGGTCATAGTGACAGAATTGTTATTTTCAGGTGAACGATTGCTGTAAAGGCGGACGGTGAGCAGCCGCACCTGGATAGGGGGAGATTAAAGAAGAGCCCTACATAGGGATGTTGATAAAAAAAGAGGTTGAGTGAAGCAGAGAGGGTTTACTTAAACACTCTGACTTGATACACAAAAAATGCTAAGGACCATTGCTGACATAGAAAGAGTGCAAAAGAAAGAGATATCAAGTGTAGTAATCAAAATGAAAAATGGGTCCTGGGCCACTTTAAGCAAGAGCTAATTTATCACCAGAAAGTACGGATAAGTAGCCGAGTTGTTGCCGTTCAGTAAGTACCCGTTCTGCACCAAATTATTCCACCCCTGCTCGCATGCACCCATAAATCATACACTTCCACACATCTTTTCCCATTAGCGGCCACGCTAGGCATGGGCGCGTGCTCAGCTACCAAACGCAGGCTAATAGACTATAACTTTTAATTTTAAGAATGCCCTGAATGCCCCATAGCCGTCCTCGCACCGTTCATTTGCCCCGCACACATGGGCACGACGCCACTGCACACCATCCACTGTTTTCTGTGGATTGGCTCTTTGGGCGCCGGTATTCCTGGGTGGCTTTGTGCTTCGAGGACGTTCGCCACACCGTTTTGTCATTGGCGACTGCGGGGTCATTGGCTTCTGGCGAAACACAGAGGTCCCGTAGCTGCTTTAGCCAACAGAAAGAGAGTTGATTAAAACGCCACCTCGGAGGACTTGTAAGCCTTTGCTTTGGTAAAGAACAATGGCTCAATATTAAGTCAAATCCTCTCCTCGCAAATCTTGCTTCAATCCATCGGTTAGAATGCGCCATTAATATCTGTGAAAGTCAACACTTCATCAGATATTAGCATCATTGTCAAGATGTTAAACGGCATAGAATAACAAAAAAAAGTCAAATTAACTCGATGACCTTTAAGAAGGCTGTCAGTGTTTTACAGAGCTTCAGTAAACTATTGTTTAAGGTGCAAGAACATTTGGAGGAATTGCTGTTTTCATTTTTAGCTCTTACTCCTTTACTATCTAGCAGGGTGTGAACACATGCTGCACAAACCAATGAGAAAGAAGAAGAGTTTGCAGGCGCCACGTGAAAACAGCAATATGCGACAAAATAATTGCAATATATATTTTTAGCCAATATATACATACACATATATATATATATACACACACACACATTCCATTCTGCCATTGTTGACTGGAGAAGAATAAGGAATAAATTCATAAATTATATATATATATATTTTATGTTTAAGTGCATGCGATGTGACTATTAATAATAAAGTCTTAGTTGGTTTCAGCAGCAGCAATATTAGACTTTTCCATATGAGACGTAATGTCATTGCTGCCACAATTGCAATATAATTTTTGGCCAAGTTGTGCAGCCCTATATATAAATAATAAAAATAAAAATAAAAAACGATCAAAATAAAACATTTACTAAAAAAAAGATCTGTTGATCTGCGACCTGTGACCATTAACGGACATCAGAGAACCATGAACATGCAAATATGTTGTTAAAGGTTCTGTATGTTTTTTGTTTTTTTACTGTACTACAGCATATACTGTAAATACTATATTTGCTGATATTTAGGGAAATGTTCTTGTTTCTCAAAAATCAATGCTACACCAGTCACTCTACACTGAAATGAGTGTTTCGTGTCAGAATGTCGACACCCCAGGGTGCCAGCTGGAAACCAGCAAACAAACTAGGTCAAAGATAGCAGATTATCCCCGGACTAAAACACATCACCGTCCATCTAAAAACTCTATGACCAGGGGCATATTGAAACATGATAAATCAACTCAGTTGTCAATTGCACTCCTTCCTGTTCCATGTCCTCAAACTGGCAACCTGCGTGAGTGTCAAGTCTAAGGAGGAGAAACAACTGTAGTGACTAAAAGTAATGCGGTACAATATTGCGTTAATCACTAAAAAGTTACTTCTTGCGGTACTTAGTTACTTTTTATGGTACGTTACTTTTGCATTACTTTTTCCCAACATGGGCTGGGCTTGCTTGTTTATTTTTTAATAACAAAATCACAAAAGATCTATTTTTGGCACATGTAAAGGCCCTTTCACACCAAAAGTGAAAATGTAAAAGGAAATTTCCGTCTGTACAGTAGAGGGCTCGGCTCAAACACTCTTCTCAGCTGTGCTGCCGTTCTGGATCGCAGAAGAAGAAGGTCCAAACTCTTACTTCAGCAATGAAAGCAAACAATGAAAGACAAATGTGATGTTTATTTTAAAGTCAGTTTTGGTTATTAGTATGGTTGAATTGGATCATCGAAAGTCAGCAGCAAAGACATGGGTAATAAAGTGAGATTAAATACATAAAGTATATTCGTGTAATTCAAAGTTTAATTGCAGGATTGCTGGTTTTCACTGTCGCTTTCACTGTCTTTATTCATTGATGAATACTGAATCTGTTTTTTGTTGTTGTTTTTTTGCAAGTGAGATGAATAAATGCATGCTCACATTTAGTCTAGTACTACAATAACCATCATGTTTACACAACGCTTCTGCACTTATGATTTCTCTCATCACGGGGACTAAAGAAGTGTCAGTCAGTACATTTGAAAACAATGTAACTGCAATATTTATTCGAAAAAGTAACCGAGATATTCTGATGTAATTTAAACGTAAAAGTATCTGATTGCATGACTAAAGTTACTTGCAATGCGTTACTACCCCCAACACTGCCGGTAAGCAGCCTTTTGAGGAAGACCTCATTGTTTATCATAAGAAAACCATTTGCTGCCACCAGATATTACTCAGCTAACAAAAATATATTCGAAGAACATTTTGCTAACGTTCCCACCACGTTTTGAGAACGTTATTTCCATGAACATTCAAAAAGTAGTTTTTTTGAATTATTATAAAATTTTATGAACATTAAGGGATCATTCCATTTCATAATTTTGTGAACATTATGGGAATGTTACTTTTGAATGTTCTGATACAAGTAGTAACATTTAAAAAATGTCTAACTAAAACGTTTCAGAAAAAAAAGAAGTTCCATGAAAGATGAATAATATGGGTATTTTCCTTTCTTTTTTTTTCATCCTTAAAATGCCTTAAAATGACCAGACTGTTTCTGGAAGAAGTTGTATGCATGGCAGGTAAATCTCTCCAGATGTTCCTTGTCTACACACACATCTGACTGGCTTCTCTTCATCCCCAGTGGAACAGCAGCGCTACTGAAACAATGGCAGCCAAAATAAATGGATCAAAGCTCTTCAGCGACTCTGGCAGTCCCTCGCAAGACAACAGGCTCGAGCTGCTCGCAGTCAAATGCTAAAGGGACCGGACGCATGATGGATGAAGTCTTTGACTTCCAGTAGAAGTGGCATGATGGCCTGGCATCGCTGCTGCTCGCATTGTGACCAAATGCTGTTATGTAGCTGTTTCATTGTGGTGACAGCATGAGCAATGCTTGGTTTTGTTCTTCCTACTGTTGCTATCCATCATTCGTGGAGTGCTGGGACGTTTTTCTGCAGCACACACACACGCGCGCGCACACACACACACCTTCATCTCCACACCGTTGAGAGGTCTTGTCATTACCGCTGCTTCACCTGCACGTGCACCATTAAATTAATCTCCTTGTTTGTCTCGTATTCCGAAATCCATCCCTATGCATCTGATTTTATGACCATCTGTGTGGACCGGAGAATGCATGAGAGACTTTTCAGCGAGCGGCTGCTTGTAATGAGAGGCGTTTTTTGCATGTGGCCGTCACACTATGTATGTGTGCGTGTAATACTGAGAACATATGACCATCAAACTGTAATGAATGCAGCTAACACGGGTCGGGAGTGAAATACTAACTTTAGATTTTTCTATATCATAAGCAAAAATGCTGCATGACTCAATTAAATCGCAGCCACTTAAAAGAATTGGATGTTAAAACACACAGCTATAGAAAAATAAAGCGACCATGTCATTTATTTAAAGTGCATTTTTATATCTGAGTTTCTTTTTACACCAAGTGCAAATAGCAGAGGCAGAGGCTATTCACACTAACTCTGCCCACCATTGTCTGATTAAACCAGACAAAATGACAAAAGAAACCTGTCTGATAACAGGAGCAGTGCCGTGGAGAGTTAAGGCGCAGTCAGTCACACTAGACTTTGAGCACCCAGAATTTCTACGGATGTTGCGACGGTCCTGACATGACGTCACACTCTGCAGAGTCTTTTTAAAAAACACAAACTCAACATATAACAAATAATAATCAATTAAAAATGGAAAAAAACATTCAATCTATTCCACTCTGTGGTCTTTTAATTTAGCTACAAGGTCGCACCAAGATGTTTCAATCTTCCATTGGCCACATGTCTTCATGTGATACGAATTCGCAGGTCAGAGTTCACCAAACTTGAACTATGGAATGCAGCGAAATCCGAAACTCGGATACGGTCTCCTGTATTTCCATGCGGTTGAATGCAAGTTAATGGAATGAAAAGTGTAGTGTGACTTCCCTTAAGGCGTGGCATGACGTCACACTCTGCAGAGTCTTTTTAAAAAACACAAACTCAACATATAACAAATAATAATAAATCAAAAATGGAAAAAAACATTCAATCTATTCCACTCTGTGGTCTTTTAATTTAGCTACAAGGTCGCACCAAGATGTTTTTTTCTGCTGATCTCTCGCGACAGCTTTAGGGACAGGGCAAGTAATGTCCCAAAATCCATTTATACATCCATTTATGATTTGAATAAATATAAACATGTACACTGAATATGTTTTTATTGCATACTTTTCTATAAAATACGACAATACACTGAAGTACAAATAGTATCTGCCAGTGTAAATAGCATCTAACTACTATTTATACTTAGTGCAAAGAAAAAGCGTTTTGTTGTTATTTACAATTAGCGCAAATAGCCTCAATGGGATAATAAATATATATGGTCCAAAATATAATACTTTTCAGTGTATGTGAAGTGGGATTGCGAATAAACCACAGACTATAAGCAGATGGCCGACTTTCACCGTAGAAAAATAAAGACTAGTCTCGAGAGACTGGTTCCTTTACTAGTCTCAGCTGAAATATAAACACATAAAATCTTGTGATTCCACTGAGTGTTTTAAATCTAGGTTGAAGACCCATCTCTTTTCTGCTGCTTTTAATTGCCCTAAGCCTCATGTGGATTATTTAGTGCTTTGTTTTGTTTTATGGTGTGTTTGTCTATATGTGTTGTAAGTTTGGGTCTGTAAAGCACTTTGTTCAACTAGCGTTGTTTTTAAACGTGCTTTAGAAATAGAATTTGATTGATTGATTGATTGATTGAAATATTCTCGGGGTAAGACAGATCTGAGGATCGTCAATATCTCGAGGAAAGCTTCGGTGAAGAGGCCCGGAAGCCATTGGCGCCAGACCTGTGAAGATAGTCCCCTTCGGAGGGAAGTGGTCAACACCTCATTATCCGGTAGCTATTTCCCGCGGCTCCCTCAGGGGGGCGTTCTGCTACCTCGTGTGCTTCAGGGTGTAGTGGTCTTCGATGACCCCATATCTCAGTGTCCGCCCGGAAACATAGCAGCGCTGGGATGCTTTCCCCTGAGGGGCAACCCATTCCGCATGATCAAGGTTAAGCACAGGACAGGTACCAAGACTTCTTCCACATAACCAAAGTACGAAGGTAGAAGAAGTAGAAGAAGTCTTGGTCCTTGTCCTAGGCTCCTGTGTTGGGAGCTCCCTGTCGTCACGTAACGCTTAAGACAGATGCTTCCCATACAGGCTGGGGAGAGATCATGGATGGTCGCTCAGTGTCTGTGGACAGGTCATCATCTCTCCTGGCAGTTAATTGCTTGGTGATGGTGGCTGAGGCTCTATATCCCTGGGCACCAGATTCAGGGAGCAGACATCTTGTTGAGGCAGGGGCTGAGGCCCGAGGAATTGAGACTCTACCCCAAGGCTGCGTCTGTACTCAGTTTCCCCGATCATTCGACTCCCAGGAGTTCTGGAGAAGGCAAGGCAAGGCAAGGCAAGTTTAGAATGATTTATATACCAGTAATAATACTTTAAAATCAATCCTAAATCTAACTGGGAGCCAGTGTAAAGACCTGAGAACAGAGTTATGGAAGTGTGGGTTTGGCCTCTAAGGGGGACCAACTCATAGACTCGGGTCTCTCAACTAAGGTTGTTGAGACCACGCTCACTCTAGAACTCACTGCACAAGGAAACTGGTGGAAATGCCGAAAATACCAAACTGTGCCCGGTTGGTACAGTGCTGGAATTTCTGCAGGATCGATTCTCTGCAGGGTTATCCCCATCCAGTCTAAAGGTTACGTGGCGGCCTTAGCCAATACCATGTACCTTTGGGTGGTGTCATTTGGGGAGAAACCCATTGGTTTCATCCGTGGTGTGTCAGATCAGGATTAGTATAACGGATTTGTAAGCCTTTTAATGGGGTATCCCTACAAGAGGTGTGTGATGCGGAGGGCTGGTCCTCTCCGCACACATTCGTCAGGTTTTACAACCTAGATTTGGGCTTCACCCCTGGGTCCCAGTTGCTTTGTCTTAGTTGTGCTCGCCTGATTTCACACAAGACAGGCACTGGTCAGTAAGGTGACGTGGGTATTAACGTTCCCAAAGCGTCAATTCTCGACGCGGTGCAAGTTCCCTTGAAAGGGAACGTCTCGGTTATGACTGTAACCTTGGTTCCCTGAAAAGGGAACGAGATGCTGCGTCGCCCTGCCATACTTCTGGCGTGCCTGTGATCGATTTGCTGATTTCGGATTTCACACATGCTTCTCGACGCAATCACGCAGAGCGTTCCCACAGCATTGATTCTCGACGCAGCGTCTCGTTCCCTTTTCAGGAAACCAAGGTTACAGTAGTAACTGAGATGTTTTTAGTTAAATGTTTCTGGATAAATTCAGAACTGGTTTTTAATTCCAAACCCAACAGAAAATAAGCTAAATAGTTAATATTATAAGTTAGTTAACATAAAAATTATAACTTACCTAACTTAGCAAGACAAATACTATATAACTACTATATTATAACTATAAAAATGTTCAGGCCTCTCATGCTCAGAGTCAGAGATCTCTACAAATCTCACATCAGATGTCCAGGTGTCGCATCAGACCGTGTGACATGAGCTCAAGATGTTATTTCATACAGCAGCATATAAATGTACGACTCTCTCCTGTCACATAAAGAGTCAGTGTGATTTACAGTCAGTGATCAGGTGCCGGAAGCCTCTGACAGCTTTGTAGACACATCAGCACATCTTACACACTCCAGTGACAGTGAACAATGGACAGTTTAATAAAACAAAGAACATCAAGAATTTAAAAACATTTTGTTAGGTATTATGAAAAACGCTGGGGAAATAATTTTTAAAAAAATGTATAGGAATACCCAGCAACAAAAATATGTTGAAAGATCGGTTTGGTTATGAAAACATTATTTCTGAAAGTTCTCTGAAACAGGGTTATTTGAACATTAAGGTAACATTCCATTTTTATAATTTTGCAAACATTATGGGAACGTTACTTCCGAATGTTCTCTGAATGTTCTGAAACAAATAGTAGTTTATTTTTTAAGTTCCATGAATGATGTATAAATAATGTTTAATGTTTTTGTGATAACGTTTTGAGAACATTATCAAAGACCAGATAACTTTGAACGAACGTTCTAATAACGTTACTGGAAGAACGTTTGTTAATAATTTTTAGAGAACCTTGAGTTAAAAGTTCTGAGAACGTTCCCTGTTAGCTGGTTTCAGTGGCCCATTTGAAAACTGTCATAATTTACTGACCCTTTAGTC
>FLSR01001370.1:8171-21514 GCA_900092035.1 Leuciscus waleckii
CGCTTTCGCTCTCTCTCTCTCTCTCTCTCTCTCTCTCTCTCTCTCTCTCTCTCTCTCTCTCTCTCACACACACACACACATCTTCATCTTTATCATTAAACATTGATGATGTTTGAAAGATAGTTGTCTGAATGTATATTATGTAATACTGATTTTATAATTCAATTGAATATCCAAATAAAAATTGTGAACATGGAAAAACAAAACAAAAAAGTTAAAACCATCTATCATCTCACATAGCCAGTCCTACTGAGGTGTGATTCAAGCAGCTCATCTATTGAGTCAGACTGAAACTGCTGCGGTGGGTTTTCTTCAGAAAGTTTGATCTGTTAGATAGAAAGACCTCTTTGGCAGGAAAGTGGCCTTTTTTTTTTTAAATGTTTGTTTAGTTTGTAGATGAAGAGCTTCTTCCTGTTCTGTTTGTTTAGTTTGTAGATGAAGAGCTTCTTCCTGTTCTATTGTTATGAACCTGAGTAAGATGGCGGAGTACATTCTCTTAATTAATTACACAAAAATACAGTAAGGTTCTTAAACTCTTGTTCTAGAAAATGAAGAACAAAGAAATGTGCATCAGGTGTACTTTGTTTTTTTTATGTTTTTAATTAATTTATGAAGCCACTGCCAACTTATCGTTACATCTTGCATTGTTATATTATAATGCCATCATATTCACTGGTAACTTCTGTAACAAAGTAAAATCTCCAGAGAAGTCATTCAACTCATGTGATATTTAGAAGGACAAATATTGATTAATACCTTGATTATAATCACTCATTACATATACATTGAAGCAGCAGTGTATGCTTCAATGCACCAATTCAAATCCACCCCCTTCACTACATACAGAGCTAAGTAGTGGTCACATGATAAATGAACGAGGAGGTGAACTAATTATGGCTGTGTTTCTCAAAAGCATCTTGAGCTAAGTTGATCGAGACCATTGGTGGTAATAGTTCAATGATCTGGGGGCTACAGGCTTACGATGCTTTTGAGAAATGCAGCCCATTTCTGTTTCCTTTACAGAGCCGATTTAAGCTGTCACATGACAAAAGAACGAGCGACTCAGACCAGAAGACTTGAGAGGTGAACTAATCATTTCTGTACATTTGCAAGAGCGGCTGTCACGTGACAAGGAACGGCTCGGACCATGAATACCCTGAATTAATCTTGTCTTTGTCGTTGTCATTGTCTGCATTATCATTTTTTTTTTAATTTTTCATAATATGATCAAAGTTTGCTTAAGTAGACGTAATGGGTAATCTGGCTATTGGCATTAATTAAATTCTGCTTAAATTAATGAAATGAATTGAATAAAGATTTGTTCTTTTTGCTAGAGGAGATTCAAAGATCCAAGTCAGTAAAATGATCCGATCTTCCCATCACTATTCTTGAGTCTCTTCAAATATCTCATCTTTTAGCAATTGAGCTGTGAAGAAACAGGTGGGGTTCATGACACAAGGGCTCCCTGCAGTTTTTCGACAAAATAAAAGCTTGATAGTTTAAAGGGATAGTTCACCCAAAAATGAAAATTCTGTCATCATTTACTCACCCTCAAGTTGTTCCAAACCTGTATGAATTTCTTTCTTCTGTTGAACACAAAAGATGATATTCTGACGAATGTCATGAAACCAAGCAGTTGATGGACCCCATTGACTTCCATAGTGTTTTTTTTTTCCTACTATGGAAGTCAATGGGGACCAGAAACTGTTTAGTTACCAATCTTTTTCAAAATATCTTCTTTTGTGTTTAACTGAGGAAAGAAATTCATACAGGTTTGGAACATGAGTAAATGATGAGGGTGAGTAAATGATGACAGAATTTTCATTTTTGGGTGAACTATCCCTTTAACGTCTGTATTATTGTCGAAATTTTGCAGTTGTACTATAAATTTATTTTTATTAAACACTCTATTTTTGACTAACTTTTGTAAGATTAATTACAGTCCTTCTTACGTTTTTTTTCTTCTTCATTTATTAATTTTGTTTTGCCATGTCTGTGTAAATCAGGTGAAGCAGGAGACTGAATTATTATACTTCTGATTACTTCCAACGTAACACGATGCTGCTATTTAAATGGTTATCATAATTTTTGATAATGTACCATAAGTCCCCCACCCCCCGGTGGGTCTTGATAGATGATACTTGTAGACTAGAGTTTTGGAACCTCTGCTGTGGGCTCTATGTAATGTTTAATGCGCATTACTTTCACATTACTGATGTCATGTTATTTTAATCTTATGTTTCTTGTTTTCCCATGTCATCTTAATTCATTTGCTGCTATGACAGATGACAAAACAAAGGTGAAGCGGATAATATAAATACAACTATTTCAAATATTTTTTGTCTCTGCACAGCAATTACATTATATCTAAACATCAAATTATACTATAGATTTAGTAGTTCACAGAACACAGAATTGATTTCTCTCTAAAAAACACCATTTCATCATTTAGATTAAATAAAAAAGGTATAAATCAGAACAACTCTTAAACCTTATATTCTGCCCTCGCAGTACGACGTCTGCTTTGTACGGCTAGACAGATAGTTAACAGCAATGAAGAAGAGAAACTGGAGAAGTCTTGTTGAGGATTGATGTTTTCTCTTTTTTTTCTCTTTTCTTCATCTTGAATCTTCATTTTCTTCAAGTTTTTCTCCATTTAAGACTGAAAGAATAAACATTATGGTCTTAGACTTGGAGCGGCGAGGGAGATATTGTCTGAAGGCTGCAGACTGTGTCTTTGCCTCCTGAAACCTGTCGACGACGATGTTTACGGAATCACCGAACAGGCCAGAAGGCAAAATCGGGGCATCAAGGAGGAAAGTCGGGCATCCTTCTCCTTGATGCCCGACAGATTTAAACATAGGTGTCAGTCCAGACTAAGTTCCTTCAGTCTTTCAGTCCAGATTAAATGCCAAGTCCTTAAACACAGCCACTGTTCTCATAGCTTTTAAGTTTTTAGAGAACTCAATAGACTCAAAGTACATTTTCATTTCATGTTTAAATCTCAAAAAAAGAGGATTGCATTAGAAAATTTAATTTGTGAATGTGAAATTTAGCTAACAGAAAAATAAGGTTTATAAAATAAATATCACTTTTCTTTTCACATTCATGAAAACCAAAAATTACATTTTTATATGTTAATTCAAAGTTAGGATTCACATAACATTTGCTAAAATCACAAATGTCACACCAAAATGTCACTGTGAAAGAGCAGTTCCAAAATAAATGTAAAATAGTCTCAGGTTTCTCTGAACAGAAAGAACAGAGGGTATCAATGTCATTCTTAAGTCTTTTGAGAAAGCACTTACTGGGTAAAACCTATGAATTAATTTAAAGGTAATTTCTCTCGTTTTGTTAGTTATCAGGTATTTGTGAGGTAATGTCCAAACTTTTTTCCATGGTATATCACTTACAAAACCATTCCAATAAAAAAAATTACATATGGCACAGAAACAGACTCCTCCTGAAACAAGACTCGAATTTTCTTATTGTTTTTGGATTTAGATGAAGAAAGGCATTGTTTACCTATAAATGTCTTACACAGATCCACTGAGCGACAAAGAGATGAAAAAGAAAATCCTTTATAAAGCATGATAACTCCTTGTGGCACTGCATCAGCCACGATGGCAAACTCTTTTGGAGTAACAGGGATTCCATGCTTTACCAAGAACTCAGAATAATTACAAATTGAACCATTTTGATTGAAAAGTTGAGAAACAAAAATAATTCCATTACTAACCCAATTATCAAAGAAAATAGATTTATGTTTATACAGTAGGTCCTTATTTTTCCAAATTATATAAGAGTGAGGAGTAAAGTTGTGTTTAAAGATGAGGGACCAAGATAATAACATTTGCCTATGAAAACAGGATAATTTGACAGGGATTTTCATTATGCTATAATAACAGGTTAATAAGAATTTTAAACCCCCTAGTTTGGAAAAAATAACATTAGGGATCAAATTCCAGATAGATGCAGGCTTACTGATAAAGTTTTTTATCCAGTTTATTTTAAAGGTGTGGTTTAAAGTAGTGAAGTCAAGAAGTTTAACCCCCCCTCTCAACAGTGTTCATAAGTACAGATTTTCTGACAAAATGAGTTTTATTTTTCCAAACAAAGTTGAGGAGCATGGTATCAATTTTTTTAAGAACGGCGGTGTCAACACTCAAAGAAAGAGCAGCGTAAGTTAACCGTGACAAGCCCTCAGCTTTGGCTAGTAAAATTCTTCCCTTTAATGACAATCTCGCTGGAGCCATATATAAAGTTTTTTCTGTGTACTCTCAATTAGTGGATTAAAATTTACAGAGCATCTTTCTAGTTCATTTTTTGTTATAATAATACCTAAATATGATACCTGATCTCTAATTTGAATATTACAAATTTGTGACAAATTACACTCTTTGATGGACATCACTTCACATTTAGAAAGGTTCAAGACTAAGCCTGAAGCTTTGGAGAATTGCTGGATATATTCTAGTGCTAACGGAACTTGATTAGCATCATGAACTGTCAGCAATACCACGAAGACCACTATTAGAAACATAAGATGCAAATGAGTGGTATCATCAGCCAACTGACTGATGAGTATCTGTGTGTCAGCAATAGATATACCACGAAGACCACTATTAGAAACATAAGATGCAAATATCTGGGAAACTACTAAAAACAGATAAGGGGATATTGGACATCCTTGTCTAATACCACGTGACAAATAAAATCTAGAAGTACCGTATTTTAATTTGATTGTACTATTACAATAATAATAAAGGGTTCCTACAGCCTTACAAAAATACTCACCAAAACCAAACTTTTGTACTGACTTAAAAATAAAATGATGCTCTACGGAGTCAAAAGCTTTATAAAAATCCAGGAAAAGAATAAAACTATTATGTTCCACCAAGTTGCTATAATCAAATAAATCTAAAACTAATCTAATGTTATTCATTATGTGTCGGTCTCTCATAAATCCAGACTGAGTCTCATCTATAACGCTATCCATTATGGCAAAAATTGTATAATAGTTGTTAAGGAGTGTGATGGGCCGCCAATTGTCCAAATTAGTAAGATCTTTTGGTTTAGGAATTAGTGTGATGAACCCTGCGTTAACGAGGACGTAGAGCTCTCTTTAAAAACATTTGTTAAAAAAGGGGAAAGTTCATTAGCAAATAATTTGTACAGCTCAGCTGTAAGTCCATCACATCCTGGGGATTTATTGTTTTTCAAGCTCTTGATTGCACTTTGTACTTCCTCATGAGTTAAAATTCCATCACAACACATTCTATCACTTTCCAAAATAGCTGTAACATTATTAACTGTGTTCAGAAACAAATTCGACATCTGCTCTGTACATTTTGAACTATACAGATTTTTATCAAAATTGGCACTGAAATTGGCTATATCCTTTGGATCTTTTATAATTTTGCCATCAACAGATAATTTCTCAACTGTAGAAAGGGTAAAATTTCGTTTTTCAAGCTTAAAGAAATACGCAGAATTGAGTTCACCTTCTTCGAGCCATTTTTTCCTGGACCTTATATAAGCACCCCTAGCCTTCGATAAATATAAATCATCTAATTTAGTTTGCAAAGCTGCAAGTTCAGATTTTTCCTCCAAAGATAGACAGCTAAAATTACGGGTTTGAGATAATTTCATGATCAGGCTATCCTCAAGAACTCTTCTCTTTTTAGCTAAGACCGCTCCAACGTTTCTTAAGTAAACTCCAATTTGAAATTTTAGTAGCTCCCAATTAGTACAAAAAGAATTTTGAATTGTGGCTGCTTTCCAATATTGAGCAATTAATTCTTTAATTTGATCAATTACATCTGGTAATTCTAAGAGTGAACTGTTCAGTTTCCCAACGGACAAAAGTGAACCAAATTAGAAGCCATCACTTCCTGATGGCTGAGCGTAGTGCAGACTCAAACTAAGCTTGATGATGTAGATGTGACGTGAGCAGCCTGTCTGTCTTCTAGTAGCTGTGCCAAGAGAAATCTGAGTCATTCCCTTCAGAATCTTGCAGAGACGGAGAGTGAGAGTAGGAGGTGTCCATGAGCTAGGAGCAGGAGCAACTTTATGACTCTCTATGGGCTTCTCCCTTGACTTTATCGGACTTTATCCTCCACGTCCCCCCATTGACTGCAAGCTTCTCCTCCTGTCTATACGGTAATTTCCAGAGAGTCGCGTGGTTATGACACAATCGTTAGCCTATTTTTACAAAAACTGCTTCTACAGGGGCCATAACGTAAGATACAAGGTAATGGAGCCTTTCATACATTGTCTTGTTTCTTTAGAAATAAACAATGGGAAATAGAGTCTTTAAACGCCTCAGATGTAAAGTTATTCGCTGTCAAAGTGACGCCAAAAATGGGAGTTGAAAGATTTTGTATTTTCAGTCATCAGATTCATTTACATTGTGACTGTGTATCAGATGTAATGCACTCTGTCTGTGTCTGCAAAGGTGTGTGCCAAATGGCCCATACAGATGAATGACCCATTCAGATTCAAATTCAACTGCAGTAGCCACCGTTCAACCTGAAGAGGGCAGCGTAGAATTAAAACACTTTATACCCAAATGTCAAAAAAGCAACTCGAATCGAAGTAATGACGTCACTTTGTAGGCCAACCCGGAAGTTAGCGGCGCATGGGTTCCCTCGATCAAAAAGCAATGCATTTTCCCCATAGACTTTTGGAAAATCGCAAAAAATAAGATCTGTGTTCAACAAAGAGTTGTGACCCTTACACGTTTTGTCTATCAAGATAATCTTTACAAGTTAATCCAAAATGTATACATTTTGAAGCCGAAATAAAGCCGACGGATATAAAATGCTAACGGTAGGCTATCAACGGACTACAGCACACCATGGTCGCGGATCAACGTCATCATCAAGCTTCCTCAAACTCACTCGCTCGCTCATTATGATCTGCGCTGTGTATGAACCTATTTTTTACAGTCTATGGTATGAACCTATTTTTACAGTCTATGGTATGAACACTTATCCACTTTTTCATGAGAAATACTGCCCCTTCTGTTTTACAAAAAATGTTAGAAACTAATTTTGTTTATGCGTGCCTCTCTGAGATTTTTTTAATCTTTTGTTAATGTTTTATTTATTCGTTTATTATTTTGATAGTTTATATAAACCTTAATATTATTTTCTTTGTGATTAAGATTATTATGCCTGATCATTGTGCCCCAAATAAACTTTAAAGATTATCTTTCACTGTATTATGTTTGATTGTATGTTTGCATACCATTTGCTAATTCGCCAGGAAAAAAAACGCGCTTTAACCATCTCAGAAGCACTAAAGTTAGCTATGGCTGTATCAATTTCCATGTCCTTTTTCTTATTTGTCATGATGACGTCTAAAGTCTCCGCCAAAGGCTGTAGTCCCTTTTAGCAACTTGTTAGCAACCACCGTTTTTAAGACACAATAAAGTTTTAAAAAATCACAAGCAGGTTATAACTGGTGTGTTTTATGTCATAGATCAAAACGTGAAAATATTTAGAGGCTTTGTTAACCACAGACCTTATTTCAGGCGATTTAGCAAAAACCCATTCAAAAAACCCATAGACTTTAGGGCGAGGGAGCCCGTAGTGCTAAAATGCTAACTCACTTCCGCGTTTTGGCCTACAAAGTGACGTCATAACTTCGGCACTCTATTCTTACAGATCATTAACTAAAAAAAGTTGGTTTAGGGTTTAGTTACCCTTTAATAATAATGATCTTAGTTAATATTCATTTCAACATTTACTAATACGTTATTAAAATCAAAGGTTGTATTTGTTAACATTAGTTAATGCACTGACTGTGACATTACATGAACAAAAAATTAACAGTTGTATTATTATTAACTAAGATTACAAATACAGTAACAAATGTGTTGCTCATGGTTTCATGTTAGTTTGTACATGAATAATAAACAAATTAAACGTATTGTAAAGTGTTACTATGAAATCAAATATATAAATTCCTTACAATTTAGAGTTGGACATGGACTTAAAATGTCCTTTCACTAGATGCATTTCCCCAAGCCAATAACATTGCTATGGTCTTGCATGGTCTCTTGGATAAAAACGAATGACATCGTCAGACTCAGAATGCGGCTGAAATCGAGTTTTACATTTATTATAGTTAACATAACTCGCATGCTGCCCAACTTTTACAGTTGCATGGTAGGATAAATGTAACTTTTCCATATTAGCTTAACGTTACTGCTGCTCGTGTAGTTTGAAGACTCACGGCGAACTGCGTAGGCTACATAGCGCTGCAAAGGAAACTCCGCCTGCAGTGCCTGATAAAAACTGCACGCCCCTGATTTATGTAGCAAAGAGCATTCCCAAACTGTCCAGCGGCCGACCGGGAAAACTCCCGGTGCTCCAGATGTTCAGTCCGTCCCTGAGGAACTGAGCGCTCTCATTTAATCTAAAATGATCTTCCCGTTCTTTCTCCCAGCTGGGTTATTTTTGCTTCACGGTAAGACCTTTTTTTTTTTTTTTTGGAAAAATTTGATCCTTTCGGGGTTAAACCTTAAAATCACAAACTTGATCTCTTCCGGGTTCAACGCTAAAATCTCTTTATATTCGACAGAAGAACATTTATTATTTGTATCTCGCTCTCATGGTGTTTGCTTTACCGTTGTAAGACATTTATTTGTCATAATCTCTCCTCTGGTAAACAATAAATCGAAAGATGACATGTGACGCAGTTAAGATTTGGCGAATGAAAACAATATTGATAAACGTAAATGTTGTCCATGCTCCGTTGAAAGTGGAACCCGTCTGAATGATGGCCAAAAACTTTACTTATGATTTTTGAGAAATGTAATTATTGTTCATACAAGTGTACGACTCCAGACAAAACACCAGAAGAGCCGCTTGAAGACAGCTAACGTTACGTACAAACATGTGCATTAAACTCTTTTACAAAACTCTATATGGCTCTGTTGCATTATTATTAGCATACACAGCGAATTTCACAAAAATACAACTCAAACTAACAGTTGGTTAAGACAGATCCGACCTTGTGCATTTTCAGACGACTTCTGCAGATTTATTTCCCCCCGGATGTGCTGTCTGGACTCTGGACACTATTGCGTTTTCAAAATTATAGTCCCACTTACTGAAAAAAAACCCGCTAACCAGCCTGGTCAGTCAGCTTAAAAAAAATATATATATATTCCCTGCCAGAACCCCGAACACAAGCTGAAGCTTGCCTATTGCCTAACCTTATTTAACTATAATCAAGCAAAAACATATAAAAATGCATTATGGGATAGGATAATTCATTATTGAGTCTGTTACACAGGTCAAGCGATTTGGTATAATATGCTATTTTACTTCAATACGACAATTCACCATGACAACAGTAATAGACGTTCTTCCGGGTGGCAAAAGCTGAAGCGTTCCTATGGCAACGCTAGTAAATTGCTTGGAAGGGAGACCCTCGACAGTAAAAATGTTATAAAAATAAAAAATGTAACTAAATATAATGCGTTTTTTTATCATAATAACAACTGTGTTTAATGATATAAGTAAAACATAATAAATATGTAATATAGTAGGCCCAACAAGTTACACATAATTAGCAAAATACTCTAGCTCTTTTTTGTGCTATCATTAAGATTTCCTACTTTTGACGACACGACGTCCCTCGCTATATATAACCTCTTGCTGTATATCTGGCAGCGCAACCCCAAACACAACACGTTTTCACCATCGTTTCAACTTTGATCAACAACAATGTTTTTAACTATGTGACTGTTGCAGTCGCCGGCTGGATCTCTTCAGATAGTCAGTAGAAGCCGCTCGCGTTCTGCCACCCGGAAGTATCTTGGTGCCTATTGTTTACAAACATTATGAAAAGGACAAACTAATTATACATTAGACCCTGTTTACACTGGTAAGATGCGTGATGGTCTAATGTTTACATCCGGTCTTACATGCGTTTACAGTGTCATGAAAATATTTTTTGAGCTGTTTACAGAGACAGGTTGCACTTTGCTGAAAACAACGATAACACTCATTGTGTTTAATATTAATTATAAAGGGTGTAATTTGGGTGTTTTTTCTGAGTCATTTTGTTCATCCAGTTTGAAAACCAAAGTTGAAGCAACGTCACAAAATGTTGGGTAAATGCGTCAACTTTTGGTTTTACATAAACCGCCAATAAGTTCTAGAAAATGTTGTTTTCACAGGTCTTAATTGTATGTGTGTATAAACAAGACAGAAGTTTAATTAGCATTCTTTTCAATGAATTCTCCATTCGCGCTGAGCATGTGCTCTGTGCTCTCTCGACCATTCTACGCATCCGGTGTGTTGTGTCTGCTAAATCTTCGTGCTCCCACTCCTCATAAAGAATCGCTGCCACCCTTGTTTTATTTATTTTTTATCCTGCCTTATACTATTTCCAGATTGGAATGTCGCCGAGATAGTTGCGCACAGTCGGAATTCCTATTGTCAGGAATGAACACCGGAAGACAAACTCGTGTCACACTGAATACAGTCCGTAGTGAAACATCCCAACTTATTCTTCTTCTTCTTCTTTCAATTTTATGGCGGTTGGCAACTAACTTTAATGGTGCATTACCGCCACCTGCTGGACTGGGGTGTGGTACTGGGGTCTTAACCTTTCCAATAAAAAAATTATAAAATTCGAAATTCTTTTAATTAGTCCTGTATTCCTCAGGAAACTAAATATATATTTAAAACATATTTCACCTGAGCTTCTTTGTAGGATGTCTTCTAAGTTTAATCTTAACTGTTTTCTTTGCAATTGTGAACTTAATCTTTGTCTTTCTTCCTGATATTTAGGACATTGTAGTATAACATGCTCATGCTCTACAGACTCTGGACTATCACAGAATTCACAATTGCCATCAGCATGCTTCTTCATTATTACCAAAATCTTATTTAATCTTGTGTGTCCATACCTCATTCTTGACAACACATCCTCCTCCTTCTTCCTTCTGTTCATATTTCTCCCCTTTCCCACTTTATTCTGATATTATAGAACTGTCTTCCAGTCTGCCCATTGCCCCATAATGCTTGCCATTTACCCTTAACAATGTTTTTAACAATACTCTTAATTTCTGCTTTGCTATAATTAACCTCAATATCTACATTGGAATTTCCAGCTGCTTGCTTAGCGCATTTATCTGCCAACTCGTTTCCTACGACTCCTATATGAGCTGGTACCCATATAAGAGTTATCTCAGTTCCTGATTGTAACAGATTATTGCAACTTCTATTATTTCAATACAATATCCTGTCTTGATTTTGACTGAAAAGTTTTGATGCTGATCAAAGCTGAGCTGGAATCTGAAGCAATTACTGCCTTTCTTGGCCTATTGACTTCCACCCATAGCAGAGCCACACAGCGACCAACTCCGCTGTATAAACTGCCAAATCATCACTGATTCTTTTACCTATTTTAACTTTTCATTTTGCATCCCAACATCTCATACAGACTACACCTCATGTATCCAAATAAGGAGTATTCTAATAGCCTACAAGTACTTAGGTCCCATTCAATCGCAAATTCCGATTTTTCATTTGTGACATAGTGGGCCAAAATCTAATTATAACCACACGCAGCACCATTTGGTTATCTGGGTATTTTGAGGAGAGAAAGCAGACGGTTCAGGTTATCAGTAAACAGATCTGCACAATTGTTGTGTAGTTTTCATTGCCCGGTAAAACTTTCTTCTTTCTTCTTCTTTCTTATTAATTTGATTTTTTTATCAGTGCTTCTCAGGGGCTTCGCTGTTTTATATATATATGAATCAGGGTCAGGGTGTGTTGCATAATGTTCAGTTGTATAAGGTCAACAAAGTTCTTCTTTTGTTTGTTTCCATGTGTTACATTAACCAAAAATTGGAATATAATTCACTGTTCATTTCTTCTTCAGGTGCCTTTGGTGTTGATACAGATGTAGAGTCAGTGTCAGTGGTGGAGGGAGATGCAGTCACTCTAAACACTGGTGTTCAAACACACCAACAAGAAACAATTATTTGGTATTTACAAAAAAAACGCTTAGCTCACATCAGTGGAGATGTCAGTAAGATCTGTAAAGATGATCAGTGTAAAGAGAGATTCAGAGACAGACTGAAGCTGGATCATCAGACTGGATCTCTGACCATCACAAACACCAGAAACACAGATGCTGGACTCTATAAACTACAGATCATTGGCAGCAACAGCAGCAGTGATAAGATCTTCAATGTTACTGGTGAGTCATTAAATGAATGTTTTAAAGCACTGAAGCAGCTTGTATTTTTCACAGAGGAAGAAAGCACGTGTCAGGGGCGGACAGCTATTGTGCTCTTGCCTCACAGACAGAAAAAAATAAAATAAAAATCATATTAATGTGTTGTTTCTGTGTACCTGTATAATATTAATTCACATACAGTGTATAGATCATTTCATGAAAAATGTAAAAGTAGCCCAATTATGCAGGAAAACCGTAGAATTTGCAAAAAGTCTACAAAAGGATGTGAAATCATGGACAATACAAATGCAAGATTAAAAATAAAATACATGACTAATATTAAACTGGGGCTGAATCTTATATCGCATGCTGTCTTGATACTCATTTTGAATGAGTAATTACTTCACAAACACTAAAAAAAGTGTGTTTGATATAGTATGAGTGTGTGTAGTATGACTGTAATCTGGAAGTACTCCATTCGCCATGTTGTCATTATCATGTGATCTACCAGCGTCAGTAATGTTGCTTCACTGCCATTCATAAATCTTCTCCTCATGGGATAGTAAAGTGTCCATCCTATGCACACCTCAGAATCAAGGAAGAAGTAGATAATCTGGGTCCTCTTTGCCTACTCTACTTTTTACTTACATTTAATTACTTTCAATTACTTTTTTTGAATACTGTTAATTCGGACATACTTTGTTTGTCACATACTGTTTCACCTAAAGTATGCAATTTCGGATGCAGCTATACAGTCTGCTGACAGCTATATGTCGGAGCGTTTTATGTGACATTATAAATCTTGCCATTTTTAGATTCAGTTATCAGGAAAAATGCTTAAAATTAGTGTTACTGTTTTGTGCTGAGCTAGCAGTGCTGTGATGCTGCTTTAGCTGCCGTTCTTCACAATCCCACCAGATGGAGCCATTTATTAGTTAAATCAATATCATACAGCTGAATGTCAAAGTAGAAAGGTATAAATATGGGTCAAATATATTGAAAAATATTGGATGTATTATCATTCACTCTCTAGTAATAATGATGTCTGTCTTCAGCTGTTCCAGATTCAGGCCATCTTCAGCTGTTCCAGATTCGGTCCATCTTCAGCTGTTCCAGATTCAGGTCCATCTTCAGCT